>UESW01004799.1:134179-350272 GCA_900491605.1 Calamus simplicifolius | reverse complement strand
TTTCGCCATTACTGGATATTATTGGATCGGACGTAGTCTTGGTGATCCAGTTTGTTTTTCAGACTAATCATGTGCCTTCTGACTAAAAGCAGACTCTTATTACGCTAGTGCCCAAACGGCCTAACGCCTCTTCCCCAGCACTTCCGGCCTATCATTCTGTGCACCACTTTATATAAGGTCTGCTCTCTTTTGGTCTCTCGGATGTCTTCAATTATCCCTCGCCTCATTTTCTGGAGCAGGGGGCTTTTCTCAGGGATCGTAGTATCACAGATAATGCCTTGTTGGCCCAGGAGTTTATGCATGACCTGCAGAGAGCTTCTAGCTGTCAATGTATTATGGCCATCAAAATTGACATAGAAAGAGCTTATGATAGATTAGGTTGGGATTTTCTGAGCCGTTCTCTTCATGCGTTTGGGTTTCATGTGCGTTTTGTTGATTGGGTGATGGAGTGTGTCCGAAGGCCATCATTCTCTGTACTTATTAATGGGAGTTAGACGGATTACTTTCACTCTGAGGTAGGCCTGAGGCAGGGTTGTCCTCTTTCTCCTTTTTATTCATCCTCTCGGCTGATGCTTTATCCCGGGCTCTGTCTTTGGCTCAGCAGAGTTCGGCTCTTATCCTTTACTCTGCGGGTCCCCTTGATCCCTCGCTGTCCTACTTTTTTTGCTGATGATTGTCTCCTCCTGGGAAGGCTTCTACCGGCAATGCCTCCACCTTTGCCACCATTCTTCAGTCCTATTGTCGTGCCTTGGGTCAGAGAGTTAATCTTAGCAAATCTATGATCTGCTTCAGCCCGAGGACATCCCCATCATTAAAGAGGTCTATCTCCAACATTATGGGTATCCTACTCAGTCTGATCGGTTATCCTATTTGGGGATTCCGATTTCTGGGAGACGGCCTCGGTGTTCGGATTTCAGTGATCTTGTGAGGCGTATTTGCCATCATCTAGATGGTTGGCAGGTTTCTGGGCTTTCTATGATGGCTAGGATTACTCTCATTCGTTCGGTATTATCTTCTATGCCGAGCTATCTCTTAGCTAATACTGCATCCCCTGGGCCTGTTTGCGGAAGATTGAGCGATACTTTCAAATTTCCTCTGGGGTTCTATGTAGGATGGTCACGGCTTTCATCTCTTGTCCTGGACATTGTCTGCTTGCCAATTTCTGAGGGTGGGCTTGGCATCCAGTCGCTTTCTGGCAGGAGAGAGGCGTTGACGGCTAGGCATGCCTCTAGATTTTTGCTTGATCAGCATTGTTTATGGATGAGGGCCAAGTATGGTGACTGGAACCCTTCCTCTATTTCTCAGTCTACCCATGGGCACTCCTTTTTCTGGAAAAAGGTTTTTCGGTATGCTCCAGCTATTCTGAACTGCACCTCTGGATGATTGGAAATGGGACTTCGGTGGATATTACTCAGGATGCTTGGATAGCGGATCTTCTCCTGTCTCATTGGCCGACCTTCGTCAGCTCGGACATTCCTCATGGTATGCGAGTCAGTGATTTATTTTCCATAGATCGCCCTGCTTGGTCCTTCTCGAGGGTGTCCAGCTTTTTCGGGGAGGAGCTTTGCCGACGTATTCTCTCTATTCCTCTCTGTCCGAGAGCCACTTCTGACACTAGGGTGTGGAAGAGATCTTGCTTCTCTCATGCTCCTCTTAGGGACCTCCTGTCTATTTGTTGTCCTCTCCCTCAGCAATCCATGGATCTGGATTGGGTTTGGCATTTTCCAGTGCACCCAGAGTAAGGCTGTTTATATGGAAGTTGGCATGGGATGTTCTTCCTACCTGCTCCCTTCTTTCTCGGCGAGGCTTGAGCATTCAGCCCAAGTATTTGTTATATGGTTTTGAGATGGAGACGTCTGACCATGCTATCTTCCATTGTGCTAGGGCAAGACAGATTTGGCAGATCTCTAGGGCTTGTCCTTGGGACTTTGGTACTGATGTCCACCGTATATCCTTTTTGAGACTGATGAAGCAGGGCATTGGAGGGATAGCCATCAGCGGGGCCTTTGTGGGCTTACATTGCGTATCATATTTGGTTATCCCGGAACTGGATCCTGTTTTCTGACATGATGGTTCCCTCCGGCATAGTTGTCAGGTCGACTGTTTCCCTTTCTGCTGAGTATGCTTTCCATCATGGTTCTCCTAATTCTACGAACCCTGGCCACTGGGTCTCCCCTGCTGCTTCGGCAGCGAACCGGCATACGATTTTTATTTCCTGGGAGCCCCCTCCTCTAGGGTTTGTTAAAATCAACTTTGATGGGAGTGTCCACGGCAGATGTGCTGGTGCAGCTTTTTTCATTCGTGGCATGGATGGTAGGATGCTGGTGGCGGGACGGCTCGGTTTACTTGACTCATCTGTGCCTCTTGCCGAGCTGCATATGGCTTGGATTGGTATCTCTTATGCCATTCGGTCCCTGGGAGCCCGAAGTATTATCATTGAAGGTGACTCTATTATGGTTGTTCGATGAATCAGGCAGGAACCTAGCTCTTTCTTGCCTTCTATCCCCTTGATGTACGACATCCGCTCTACTCTCTCGGAAGCTCGTCATGTCCACATTTGGCATATCTACCGTGAGGCCAATGCTGTTGCTGATTGGATTGCTGGCCGAGTGGCTTCTCATTCTGGTGTTTGGAGCTAAAAGCAGGTGATCCTTGCTCTATTATCCTTACTCAGTTATTGTATTTTGATATTTCGGATGTAACCTATCTAGGATTGTGTAATCATCCATTTGTACAAAAAAAAAAAAAAATCTTTTCTCCACTTCCATTAAGATGAGCTCACAAGTTCTTTAGCTAGGGTTGTGAATTACTGCAAGCGAGGTCTATAGTGATAGCACTTGTGAAATTATAGTTAATATTAGCAATTGTAAAAGTTTCGAAAGCCTATAATTAATTATATTTGATTTATTGATCAAGATTAAATCAATTATAACATGTACTGCACATAGGAAAATAATGGTTATTATTTAATATATCTATTATTCATTTAAACGTATTAATATTTATAAATTCAAAGCTTTACGCCAACTAAATATATTTATTTATCAATATGATTGGGATCTTAATGAAAAATTTAATTGTACTGCCATTACACTGGTCATTAATTAAAAGTAGGGCTCCATTTGGGTTGGAGTACTTAATTTGCTTAAAATGAAAAATAACAAAGATTACACTTTCATAGAGAGATTGATTTAGGCTTCATCCAATTTGGAGTCTCTCATTGATGATGTAAATTGCTGTTTATAATTGATTATCTCTAATATTAAAATATTAATAATCTTCTAATTTGAAGACCCTAGTTCATATATCAAATAATAAAAATTAATATTGGATAGTTTACATAATATATGATTCGATATTGAAAACCATCATCCAATCATGACTTAAATGGTTCTGAATGGAGATAATCAATGAATAAATAATTTATAGGTAATAGATCATATTCAATATTTTAAATTATTAATATTGTATCCCATTGTTTCAACATGGCTTGACCGATTCTAAGTGGTATACTATTGTACTACTCTCTCTCTCTCTCTCTCTCTCTCTCTCTCTCTATATATATATATATATATATATATATATAGTCAACGAGTTGACTAAGCAATAATAACCATTATTTTATCATAATAATGATAATGTTTTTTTTGAAGGGGGTCCATTGTTTAAGGAATATGAGATTATTATTATTATTATTAATGGAACTTTGTTTATTATAAGGAATCGCAACAGAGCAGGATAAGGTTTGGATGGGGAAACGTATGGCTTTCAACGGCGCAAGCAGGCATTAAGCGTGAGAGGTGAGCAAGCTCCAAAGAGATTGGATCACCTTTGAAACCCAACTTCGAAATTTCAAGGAACTTATCCCTAAAATTTAGGAATAAGATAATCTCGACCACCCCAAATATGAAAGCTCTCTCGCCTGCCTTTATGCCCCTTCGTCCGTTTCTCAGCCTTGCAACAACCTACACCACTTTTATAGATTTGAACTATTGATTAGATATATCAATGAATGCAAACAAGTCATGCTTGAATCCAGTAAGTTTCGTATTTGGATTATAATTTTGTACCAGATTTAACTTATATTTATTAATTAAGTTGGGCCAAGTTAGACATATGGAAAGGATATTGGATTTAACGGATTATTTGGATCAGTTTAGGAATAAGTATCACTAGATTAAACATAAAATGTTTTGATTTAGGTCATGATTTGATTAGGTTATGCATGCATTTGAATCAAACATCTAACTGTTTGTTTTATAACTAAACTTTAGTAATTGATAATAGTTCTTTTAAAAAATTTAAATAAGATTATAAGAGCCAATTTAAACTTCAATTTTTATTTAAAAACTTTTAATTCTGCCCAACTAAATGGTTACTCTTAAGTTTATAAATTATAGTTTTTAAAATATTTATTGATGTACTTAAAAATATTATAAACAAGAATACATTAAAATAAATAATAAAACATAAATATTTAAATATAATTGAGTGAAACTCAATAAGAAGAGATTTAATTGTTTAGATGATTAATTTAAATGAAAGTTTATTTAATTAATCAGTAAAGATAACTGAAATGAAAGAATAGATTTATATAATTAACATTTAAGGGTTGAACCGGATTGCATTCGAGTTAGGCCGGATTCATTTTCTATTAACTTAAATTAAACTCGGATAGTATACAAGTCGAGTTGAAATGCAAATAGGATGAAAAAAATACAAGATTCAGATTTGATCCAAAATTTAGGTTGGTCTAATTTTGTACCCAACTCAACTTGCAGGGCTTTAAATGAATCAGATTGAACCTAATTGGGTCAGAACCGAGCCAGAACACAGGTTGGCTTACCCATTTGCAGCCTTCACTATGTAATAATAATGATGTACAAATATTCTTGTCTGTCCAACTTAGGGTATACACTTGGATATGTACATGCATATATCATGGTCATTAATACTATAATATACACTTTAATTTGTTAATTGTAACCCATTCTTATCAATCATATAATCATCCAAATATCACAAGGAGGAAATATTGCACATCAATATCCCAATACCATGGTGCTGAAAATTTTGACAGCTTGTTTAATTAAAACCTTCTCCTTCCACGACATGATCTTATGTAAAAGGATTAGAAAACAGTTTGGTACGTAAGGGCATTATCAAAATTTAAAACATGAGACGTATTCATTTATAATGAGGTTAGCAAGCTGATGTGATGTCTATGATCATGCTTACTTCATGATTTTTTTTTTTTTTAAGGCAAATATTAGGTCTGAGCTTAGTCACTTCCAGTCGGTAAAAGAAAGTGTTACCAGCATGCCACCTTCATTAAAAAAATAATAAAATAAACAAAATTCTCTTTATCATTTTTTTCTTTTTTTAAAAAATTATATCACTAAATTGTGGATACTACGATGCTGGAATGTGGTGATTTACGCAAAAAGTTGGGAATAATTCCTAAGATTGAATAGAAGTCTAAGATTGGAAATCAATTCAAAATAAAATGAATTAATAATATATTACCTGGTGACCATTAAAAACTCATATTAAATAAAGCTTTGAGTTGACTATGAACTATTGACAAAATTTTGGAAAGGTCAGTGTCAAGATTAGGGTCGCAAATTATGTCAATGAATTGTAAATCGATTAGATCAACTTCAAAGTATAATGATAAATGGGTTAAGTCCAATTTGATTCATTTATTAACCGGATCAGAAATCTAAATTTGAACCCAATCCATATATTCTATGGGTTATACGGTACAACCCATGTAACCTATTTAATTTATATAACCTGAGCAACCCATATGACCCATAAGTCTTGTAGAACCGTAGAATCATATAATCTGTGTAACCCATATAATATGATATAATACTTTAGTCTTGTATCAAACCATTGTAACTCATATAATATGTATAATATATTTAATACTAATTCACTTATAAATTAATTATATATTAAAAACATAACTAAAGTATAAACACTAATTTTTTTTCAAGAAAAATAAAAAGATAGATAATTATAAAACATTTAAATAAGTATATAATCATCATCACTTAGTAATAATTAATTAAAGGGTAACATTAACTTAGATAAATAGGTATAGTGAGTCATATCCAGGTAGGTAGGTTGGGTTATACGAATTAATTTATTTAATAATTAAATTAATTACAGGTCAATTTTGAATATGTAGGTTAACTCATGATCCGACTTATTTATTAATTATCTAACATGTCAACCTAATTTTGATCCAAATTCATTTATGCTTAATCCAAATCTACTAATTTTGCATCAAATTTGAATCATGTTCATAGATTGTATCCAAAATTATCATCCCTAGTCAAAATAAACACAAGCCTACGAGCGGGCTAGCTCGAGTTATTGCCCTAATTAATGCAAGCTTCATATATATTTGAATAGGTTTAAATTAGAGTTAAAAAAATGAATGAACCAACTTATTTAAGATGTGGCCTCTAATTTTAGTTGATATTGATAGATTTTAACTTATTCATCCAGCTTTGTGCCAATGATAACCAAATATAGAACTCAGGCTATTGAAAGCGAGAGGGTTCAAACCTTCCCTTTGTTAGTATTTTATTTTCAAGACTGAGAAAACATAAGATTATCAGGAATAATTTAATATAGGTCAAATGCCAGAATTGTGGGTGCTGTCCAATTTATCCAAGAATCTGTATGAAAATATGATTACTCCAAACATCCCCCCCCAAAAGAACATGTATGAGATGCGTAATGTGAACAGCAAGCATATTATACAAGAAAATAATGAACACAATGATATATCTTTCTTAAAAAAAAGACTTGTAGGTATTAACTAATCAACCATGATAAATTACTCTTGTAAAAATAAATAAATTATTAAGGTGGAAGGAGCACCAAACTCAAAGTGCATCCATATGAGTGGACATAACCCAAATGCCAGTGAGTGCGTCCATATGGGTGGACATAACCCACTTATAATTGCAAGGGAAAAAAAAAAAAAATAGAGGTTACATGATGGACCTTGAATGGAACTGTGCATTTGAGGAGAATAAGCATGGGAGCTTAAAAGGGGAGACTGAATAGAGCTAAAAAGGCAAAAATGATTACTCTGATAGTATAAATATGAAAAGAAGATTGAGCTTGGAAAGTAGAAGAGTTTTGGGCATTATTATTTAATGAATTATTGTTGATAATGTTAAGCTACGAATAGATTCGAGATATGAGACTGTACATCAAAAGAGATGATACAACCCTTTGGATATATTTAGCTTTCTTTGTCAAAAACTAAATTAGAAAGCAAAGGGACTCCAAACATCGGCTAGATCTCAGTGAGATCATCAACCGTTTAGATCACAAGGAAGCAGTGAATTTACTTTTACAACCATCCAGTGAAAGGATAAGTGCAAAGCAATCTCTTGATTAAATCATGGATCAGAAGGGTTCAAATATTCAAAGGGATATTTTATGAGAATAATTCATGTGTTAATAGGATCATTAAGACACAAATAGACTATATAATTACAACAAAGGCTATTAGAACAAACTAGGAAATAATGTCTCGAGATCAATGCCAAGATAGTAAGAAGGGACGCATAATGGACAATCACTATAAGTGGGAGCACTAGAGTTATCATACTCAATGAACTTAAGTTTTATACACTTTAATTCAGAAAAGGTTTCATTAATCTAATATAGATAAAATTTTATATGAAATTCTAGCATATTTGACATTAAGTTGTCCTTTTAAAATATCCTAATAATCTCAAACAAATATTGAATGAGGAAATTATATCTAATTTAGTGAAGACTTTATAACACAAATTTTCAAATTTTTATGAGAATATTGTTCCATTAATTATTTCATGAATTAATGAAAATTCTTTATATTTTTTATCATTTTATTTATATTTTCTTAAAATAGTAGCTATAAGTTTTATTGAAATTAAAATAATATTTGATGAAATTAGGAAATTCTACAAGCCTAATAATGATAAATAACTATGTGCTCTCTCACATTGTAATCATATAAATCAATAAAAATTATCAAGAGTTGTCAAGTATTATTTGATATATTAATTCTCTGACCCCTCTATTTAAAAGGATAATTTGAATGTATTAGGGGTATCTAATTTATCATTTTTTTTAGTTATATATTGCTATGTGTTATATTTTTTTTCATATGAGAGATGCAATATGCGTAATTCTTTTCAAATCTATTATATGTTCAATGCTAAAATACATTTTCTTAAAATCTTCATAATTTCGTAAACCTATTAGATGCTTATGAGTCGAGTATCACTTCACATTTTTTAATAAGTCTAGAGATAAAACACTGAAAAATGCATATTTAATTTTTAATCTTATTCCAACATAATTACAAGTACATCTACAATGTTTTCTTCATCCTTAATCATTTTCAACCATTTTCTTTACCCATATGTCTATATACTTTGGCCTCAAGATAGTCGACCTAAGATGGTCCAAAGTTTTGGAGCTACCACTTTATCTACCTATAGGAGTAGCAAGGAAAACTAAGGTGTATAATAAATAGATAAGACTAGCAAATTAATAAGATCAATCTCAATACTATCACGAGCACTACTAAGTAAAGAGAAATTTTTTAAAATGATCCTAAGATATCTTTAGGAGCTGTCACATATATATATACTCTAGATTCTTGAGGATAGACACATCCTAATTAGGCATCTAAACCTTATCTTAAGTCTTTTGGTTAAAACTATAGTAGATGTTATTATCTCTAGATTTACTATTCTCTAGAATTCTTTAGAAGGCAGTTTAACTATGGGGACTAAAAAGATTTAAGGATCTAATCTAAAAATATGTTAAACCCACTAGGGAACTAAATTTTAAGAAAATCAAAGAAAATATATGCAAAGTCCAAAGCAACTAAAGTGATTGCCTCTAAAGTGAAATTGTTTATTAAGTAGAGAATTTATATGAATTAATCATACATTAATTTGTAGGAATGTAAGGTAATGTAAAAGTAATATAAAAAGTGAAAAAAATTGCTCCATGATTCTTTGAGGATGTTGGAGTACTTCCTCTTTGTGTAGGACTGTGGTTGAAGCTCTTCCTTACATAGAGTTCAGTTTGAACTCTTTGCTTTCTACATTACTTAAATAGATTTTGTTGAATTTTATTTTTCTTAATTATAAGTCTAAATCTTGAAATTGAGGGAAGCAGGTTACTAGGATTATTACAAATATTAAAAGAGGGGTCCTATGTGCTAAAAGGACCTCATTAGTCTCTAAAGATGAGCCTCTATTTTCCTTTTGAAAGAACATTTATACTTGAGGGTAGTTGTTGGGGAAGGACTAAGATTAATTTCTTTTCTACAAGTTTCTTATTAAGTGGACAAGATTTCTTCAAGCATTAAGCTATGACTGGCTCTAAATCATTCACATATTATGAAGTCGTGAAAAGCTAGGATTAGTTCTCAAGTGATTTAAGTTAATCTAAAAGTTAATATTAGCTTAAAATGATGCGATGGATGAGGACATAGGTGAGTCATTTTAAATAGATGGAATCTTGGAACCCTCCAATTTCATTTCTTTAAGCCATTAGAAAAGTAGGTTAAGATGTTCAAGTTGAGTTGGAATTCTGCAAGTTGTAGGTATTTTGGAAGTGTATCCAATGAAAATTTGTGCCAAACAGAGTTAGTTTGACAATATAGTTTAACTAGGGTCAAATATATAATTAATAATTTAAATTAGATTTAAGTGTCATAGCTTGACATGGGTTTTTTTTTTTTTTTTTTTTTTTGAAATCTCCCAATCTGAAAAGTGCTTACTCGAAAGCATAATCCACATTAGAGATGTTTTAAAAGAATTTTACATATGATTTGACCTGGGTTTAACTTGGGATTTGGGTTCGAAATAAATCTTTTTTTAGAATTTTTGTTCTACAACTTGTTTGGTGATCCATCAAGCAAATTAAAATGCACGAAGCTAAAGCATGACGCCTAAAAGTCTATTTATTGTTAAGGTATTTTTTTATAAAATTTACTATAAAAAGGTCTATAGTAATATAGCTAGAAAGAAGAGATTTTCCATCCAGCATCAAATAAAACAAAGATATTTACATGGGTCTTATCTTAGTTAACAGGGTAAATGGATCCTAAATGGATTACTTTCTAGTAAATACGGTATTAAATTTGTTGGGTCATAATAGTAACAACTTGACCTAATAGTCAAAACATATTAGAAGTATTAGGACTCTAAACCTAAACATGACACATTAATCCACCCCTAGCTGTCACTTTTATTATGGAATGTTCAGTAATTCAAGTTTTAAAAAGATATTTTGCATTTCATTAGGTCATTTAATAATTTAGGATATGTAGAAATCCCACCAAGCAGAGATTAAAGGTGCACCAAGTTCTTCAAAATCTTTTTGGCATAATTGGAAAAACCTAGGATTAAAAAGAAAATCTAAACAAAATATCACAAAGATAAAAAATTGTTGGAGATGAACCTAAGAATTAGGGAGCCTTTATTTTTTAAACCAAGAAACTTCTAAGGAGAGTTGAGTAAACACTATTGGCATGAGCTTCTACTTCATCTTTTTAAATTTTATAATTAAATTTCTATGTTTCCAAATTTATGCATAATGAACTGAATTTATATATTTTGCTCCATACTTTATTTTCATCTCATCTTGTTAATGAAATGAAATAATAGAAAACTCTTTTGTTTAAAAAAACTACTTAGTAAATTATTAAAAAAATCTAAACAAAATATCACAAAGATAAAGAAATCTTTAAAGTACAGTATGGTCAATATAATTATTTTATTTGCTAATTTCTTTATGCAAACTTAAGTCATCTTATTTGGCAAGCAATGATTTTTGCACTATAAGATCAAAGTCCAAACATGGTGGGACTCATACTAGCATGTATTTAGTTTCACATTAAATTATACATTCAGTAGATCTTGATTATTTATACAGGATCAAGAAATTCAAATAAACTTTAACTGGATTATTATAAATAATATCAATGTAGATTTAATTTATTTTTTATATGTATTTGGGAACACAGCAAACTATTTAGAGTTGACCATAGGCTACTCATAGTGTTTACGATTAGATTATTTGATTGAATTTGTAACTAAATTTGATTGAACTTAAATCCTTATTTTGATGATGATAACGAAGATTAACTCCATAAATACATATATAGTCTTGATCTTATGGGTCATTAATTTTTTTTTTTGAGATAATATTATGTTATTGGCACTAAATTTTTTTTTCTAATGTAGTGTTTAATAGAAAAAATATTATCCATGGATAAGTGTACGGGATAGAGTTTATCCCTTGGCTATCCCTAGGGATATCCCTTGGCTATTGATCATATCAAATGCAAAAAGGTAAATTCATAGGATAACTTTTTTTTTACTCTTGTTTGAAGGAATAACCAGCTATTCCTGTATTTTCTAGAGGGGATAACCCATGGTTAACCATTGAGGGGATAACCCATGGTTAACCATGGATTATCCCTTGGTTAACTTTATTCCAGCTATCCTTTATAGTTATGGCTTTTGAAAATAAGAGGGGATATTCCCCTGAATATTCTCTCTTATTTTCTATTTTAAACACTATCTAAAGGTATTTTTCTAAGGCAGTGTTTGATATGGGGGATAAGGAAGGATATCCCTTGGATACCCTTCTTATTCCCAAATGCTATAGCTAGAAGGGATAGGTCTAAAAAAATTTAACCAGAGGGGATAACCCATAGCATGGTTAAACCATGGGTTATCCCCTGACTTATTCCCTAAGGTAGTGTTTGATAGGAAAAATATTATCCATGGATAAGTGTACGAGATAGAGTTTATCCCCTGGCTATCCCTAGGGATATCCCTTGGCTATCCCATTGATCATATCAAATACAAAAAGGTAAATCCATAGGATAACCTTTTTTTACTCTTATTTGGAGGGATAACCAGCTATTCCTGCATTCTCTAGGGAATAAATTGAGGGGATATCCCATGGTTAACCATGGATTATCCCTTTGGTTAACTTTATTCTCTGCTATCCCTTATAGTTATGGCTTTTGGGAATAATAAGGGATATCTAAGGGATCCCCCTTATCCCCTATTTCAAACACTACTAAAAAACCACTAAAGTTATCCCTTGATGGCAGACTTGTAATTTAAAAAAAATGCTTTTTCCTCAACTATCCCCTGATAAATGCTATTTCGTACATTTATCCAGGGATAGATTTTGGGCTATCAAACACTACCTAAGAGTATAAGTTATAAAATTAATAAAGGGTTAAGTAACAGAATGTGTGTGCGAGTGAGGGAGAGAGAGAGAGAGAGAGAGGAGAGATTAATAGAGAGGGGACTGGGCCTAGGTATCAAGTATCAGAAGACTGTTGCTGCGTTACCATCAAAGTACAAGGTTCAAGGCAGTGTTGGACTCCTGAACGGCTGGAATTCCCAGGGATAAGTGGCAGGCATATTCCCTTTGACAGGCATATTCTCTCTGACGGGTAGACAAATGAGAGAATTGCCACGTGGTGGGCTGGGATGTGGTGGCCTTTAGACATTGCAACAGCGCCCGTAGAATGTGGGACACCACTAGCCCTCCAATAATGGGCCCGTTCGCTTGGTGCGGAGTACCGTCAACTTTCGTTTCACTTGTGGACACAAGCTGGGTCCAACTCAAGTCAACTCCTTCTCCCTGGAATTTAGTTTTTTTTATTATTTAATAAATTATTCGTTTCATTAGTAGATGGAGGACATCCTCGTTCTCTCATTCAATCTTTGGAAAAAAAAAAAAGATTAAAAATACTTAATCCCCATATTTTGGGCTTAAAATTTATTCTATTCTTCAAATTTTTAATTATTTTTTATCTTTATATTCTAAAAATATTATATTTTTAATGCACTGTTACAAGAGATCAATTAAAATTAATAAAATACTAACATACCTTTCCGCCAACTAGTCTACATATTTACATTAAGATGTCATGTTCAATCAATATTTTCTCTGGTCCATGAATTTTGATGCCGGGTGATCCCTGCTCTACTCTTTACAGTAAATTTTATACTCTGATCTATCTGGACTGACTCGCGTTAGACTAGTGTGATCACCCGTTTGTACCAAAAAAAAAAATCAATATTAACTATGGCCATACAATAAAATATCAAAAGCACAGAAAAACTAAATTATAATAATTTAAATTTTAAAAAATAAAAATTTGAGGATCAAAATATATTTAAGCCTTAAAATAAAAGAGAATAAAATAATAAATAAAACTTAGTATTTTTTGAATGAGCATAAATATAAATACTTTCACATCTTTTTTTGTACTGAACAATATTAGTGATCCTCTATAACAATTTCTATTTTAGAATTTAAAAAAAGCAGCACAAATTGCTGGCACATATGGTTTAAAATTTAAGAATGGATCAATGATCATCAAAATCAAAGTGAGAAAGAAAGGAAAAAAAAAAAAGAAGAAAAGTTTGGGTGTTATTTGGTCATTTTTTATAAGCATGATTACAAGTCTGCCATTGGCCATTTTCTCTTTCTTTTACTAACTTTAAAATTGGAAAGACTTTGGCATCCCCTCATGCTCATCTTTTATCTCTGCAAGAGCTTCACCATAGAAGTAGAGTCTTTCTTTGTTGGGCTTGCAGCTACCTTCATTCTCAATTCAACATCCTCATCATCATCATCCTTGCTGGCACGTGAGATCCCATTGTTGACTCCTAGTACCATCAAATTAGCATTGTTTATGGGAATAAAGTAAAAGTCATACCACACAAACCAAGCAAGAATTAATGCTCTCACGGGTAATAATAGCACTATCCAAATCAAGTCAAAGACCAAATCTCTCTTCCTAATCTAACTCCAATAGCAGGTTAAAGTACACTCATATGTTGCCGCAAAATCGTTCCCTAATTGCTATGACCAATGGAATCGATGCCTACCAAAACCTAATCCACCGCAGCAAAATCCTCAAGATTTGAATCTCATGGACACCTTAGATATTAGGGTCCATAATGAGGAAATGGGACACTTTGTGGATGAGGCTAGCACTAAGAATCCCCTTATCATCATCCTTTATTTTCAGTTTAATAACCTCATATATAGATTCATTTTTTATTGAGTTAAAGCTACCTTTATTTTCAGTTTAATAACCTCATCATCATCCTTGCTACCTTAATTTTCAGTTTAATATTATTATCATCATCCTTATTAAGGGCCTCATCACCAAATATCAGTACCATTAGATTTCATTTTTTACCTTCCTATGCTATTAAAATAAAACAATATCAATGATCATGACAAATATCACAATATTAATGATATGAACCTAAGATAGTAAAATAACTAAGAGTAGAATATTGACTATAATAGTCATCATTTGAAATTATATCATAAGAAAACCACAATAGTAATTATATCATTCATAGAATTTCAAATAATGGTAATTATGATGGTTTAGTAAAATTTGCATCCAATCACTTAGCTACACATGTCAATAATGTACCTTCTACAACATATTTTGGAGTATAATTCTGTTTCAATTTGTTTCAGTTACCTATTACCTATTCGTTCCCCTCTAGCATCTCAGGGAGGAGCTTCCATATTTTATCCCCCGCCCTTTTTTTTTTTTTTGTCCCTAGGAATATTTGGGATCCAACATCCGGAACTAACTCTTTCACCTCATGAGTTGCAATTGTTGAGAAGTGATGTCCTGATCATGCTAATATAACGGTTCCTTCATTTAATTTTGTGTGGTGTTTCTTCGTGAATAATTTTATTATTTTTAGAAGTACTTGATGGTGTTCTTAGTCTTACACACATGTGCAAAAAAAAAAAAAAAAAAAGGCAGTCAATATGCATCCGATGATATTTAAAGTTTTTCAATGCCCAAAACCGGCCTCAATCGTGTCCTTCTATTTCAAATACTTTATCAAATAATGGTCTTTTATCTTTCCATAATATGAAACCACAATATCTTGGACATGATCTCAAAGTTTTGTTTGATATGGCTTGACTTTGGCTTGGAGTGCTAATTGGCTAAGACGGCATCAATGTCACATCTCCGAAGCAATGTCCAGTTTAGATGATCTCAACATGACTTCGTACTCTTATCTTCGAATGAAAAAAGAACGCCAAGGTCTAGACATCTGCTACCATATTTAATCTTTATCCTCAAACTCAGTATAATATATTAGAGTAACTGAAGGTAAAAGTCATCAACAGTACACTAATAATATCACAAATGTCATCCTCAATTAATACAAAAATTTTAAACTATACAATCACCAATATCAAGTCCTAAATCCATCTACGCCTCACTCCGTCCCGTATGCGGATCTTCTGCAATGCAATGTTATTCGGTCCAACGATAGGAGTCTGCTAGTAGTTGATGGGGCCTCCTTTAAGGACTGCTCTGTTCTGCAAGCTGAGCAATATGGTCTGGTATATTATTAGGGTGACCAACCAGTTGCGAGCTCAGCGAATCTTTATCGAGGGGAACTCACCATTGTCACTTATTGGATTCAGGACAGGTCAGAGCTTGACGATGCCTATCCACTCCTTCGGGATATTTGGCAGCTTTTGCGAGATCCGGCGATTACCATTGTCTGACATGTCTATCGGGAGACAAACTGCGCGGCGGACTGGATGGCCTCATATATTGCCCAGCATTCTGCTGATTGGATCTGGGATCAGGTGATATGATTTCACCCTCTCTTTGATGTATCTTTACTTTGATATTATGGACTGTTCCCATATTAGAGTTGCGTAACCGTCCGTCTATACCAAAAAAAAAAAAAAAAGAAAAAAAAAGGAGGAAGAGGATAAGGGTTATGAGCTAACGGAGGTTATTTTCATGACTCTGTATACATCAGTGAAGGATGTTACTTACTGGAATCTGGAATCTTCAAACATGTAAATGGTGGTCCATGCCTTTCTATTATCACTTTTGCCGTGGTTTTGCTTGCTGGGAATCAAATGTCTTGTGGTCCATGCCTTTCTATTACCGCTATTACGATAGTTTTGTTTGCTAGCAATAAAATATCTTGGTTGCGCCTTTGTATTAGAGTCCTTCCTCATATCAGATGGTGGCCTAACATAATAAGAAGGAAAATCTTTGTACACCATCTCAGTGCAGGATGACCTGCATCGGATACAATGATTCGCTCACACGAAAGCCCATGCATCAGCAATGCAAACCGATGAACGGATTCCTTAATGCAGGCCTGTGCGTAGATGAATTATCACACTTGGTGTAGACCATTTTGCACCAAAGAAAGTGTACAAATATAGTAAGAACTGATAGAATCAAAATTAATCCAGGATCCATCAAGAATGCCCATACTTTGAAGACTGTACGTATGAACCTTTGCAGCATTACTTTCATTATTAATGTAGGCATTGAACTAAGCAATATAGCAACCTTTTTCTCATCATTGATTATGATCTCAACCGTCACTGCCTAGATAATTACTGTATTAAATCAATTTCAATGCTCTCAGATAAATCTTTTTTTGCACCTTGCATTTTAAGGTGCAATTTGATATGACTGATCCAACATCGTCAAGTAGATGATGAAGGTAACTGACGGAGCCCTACCTCGACCTCGTGGGATGTCCTTGGCCTCCCTCGAGGCCCCCTTGGCCTCCGAGGGCCCCTCGGCCTCGAGCGTTAGCCTTGGCCTCCGAGGACCCCTCGGCCTCGAGCGTCAGCCTCTGCCTCGGCCTTCGAGGGCCCTCAGCCTCGAGCATCAACCTCGGCCCTTCGGCCTCGAGCGTCAGCCTCGGCCTCGGGCGTCAATCTCGGCCTCGGCCCCAAGCATCAGCCTCGGCCTCCGCCCCGAGCGTCAGCCTCGGCCTCAGCCTCCGAGGGCCCCTCGGCCTTGAGCGCCAGCCTCGGCCTCGGCCTCGAGCGCCAGCCTCGGCCTCGAGCTTCCATCCCGGTTTGGACCCCAAGACCAGCAACCCGCTGCCTCGAGCCATCTGACACGCCCACGTGGCCCACCGACCGCCTGCAGCGGCCACATGGTCCACCACTCACCTGCAACAGCGCGTGGCCTCACATCATAACGGTGCACGCCAGACGCGACCATATCCGCCTGCCACCGTAGCGCCGCACTCGGCAGGTGCAGGCAAGGTAGGACACCTCTGACAGGCGGTTGCGAACCCATCACTGTCAGCCTTGCTTTTCGTCCGTTAGTGGACAAAGGCACCTCGAAGTTAGCAACCTTCTGGAAACGGAAAAAGAAATCTTCGAGCAGGTATAAGAGCCTACACTCATAGCGAGGGAAGGATCCTTGAACTCTAGTTCTCTAGCTTATTTCTGCTAGTTAACTCTTGTCTGTTCCCGAGTGGCTGACTTGAGCATCGGAGGGTCCCCATCGAAGCATCCGGTCTCCGAGGACTTTCTTGCAGGAGCTCGGCGGGAAGGATCTTCGTTTCCCGGCATTCAAGGAAGGTGACTTGGCATCAACAAATTGGCGTGTCAGGTAGGGGGTTCAAAAGAGAAGAGCTTCGAACCAGTCAGCGGCAACTTCTCTTTCCCTGAGCTCCCAAACAATGGTAACGACTCGTGCGTAAGAAGTCTCCACCAGTCACGCCGGGGGCAACATCAAGGTGCTGACCCGCTAGCGGTCGGCCCATCCGCTCCCCTGGTCGACGTCCCTACACCACCACCGCAGCAGCTTCAAGAAGACCGCTCACCGCCCTCACCATGCAAGTTCAATCTTTGGTGGCGGCGGTCCAAGTCCTGCAGCAGCAGCCGGCGGCCGTGCAGCAGCCGGAGCTGCTTCCGCTAGTTCCAGGAGTGGTCCAACCCAGCCAACACTCTTTTCGGGGGAGGTCTCCTGCCCGAGAAACTCGCCACCACCGTACTTCACCCAGGCCTCACCGTCGGAGGCATCCAAGAGGCCTCGGTCGCCCTCTCCACGCCAGTGCTTCTCCCAAGCGGCGGCACAGGAGGAAGGCGGAGCGCCCCCGTCATCATCATCGCCATTCTTCCCCCTCCTCAGAATCCTCGAATCTCGACGAATACAATCAGCGGCTGGAGGAGCTCAGCCGCCGGATCACCAACCCACCAGAGGTGGACTATGACAGCCGGCCCCGCTGTCCCACTGCATCATGGAGGAGCCAATATCAACCCAGTTCCGTCTTCCAAAGCTGGACCCGTATGACGGGACCACCGATCCCCTAGACCATTTGGAGAGTTACAAGGTCCTCATGTAGGTCCAAAGGGCAACCGACTCACTCCTCTGCATCGCCTTCCATGCCACCTTGAAGAAGGCTGCTCGAGCCTGGTACTCCCGCCTGCCGCCGCGGAGTATCAACTCCTTCCGCCAGCTGGAGAGGGCCTTCCTGGCCCATTTTGATGCCTGCCGAAAGATTCAAGAGTGGCGGACAGTCTTTTCTCCGTCCAGCAGAAGGGTGGCAAGTCCCTGTGGACTATGTCGCTCGGTTCAAAGAAGCAGCCCTGGAGGTCTACAACCTCAAGGACTCCGTGGCCACCTTGGCCTTGAAGCGGGGGCTCCGTCCCTCCCGCTTTGCATATTCCATTGACAAGAAGCCGCCTGGCTCCTACGCCGAGCTCTTGAGCCAGGCCCAAAAGTACATCCGCCGATGAGGCCGACTCCTCCCGGCGCGAGGCTAACGGAAGCACCACCAAGAAGCCAGCCCGTCCAAAGCCTGCTGAAGTTCGTCCCAGGAGCCCGAGCCTCCTCGCCGACCAGACAACCATCCTTGGGCTCCCACACCGAGGGACGGCCCGTTCACCCCTTGCTTGCTTCATCTCCCATATCTTGCTGGATTGAGGGCGAGTCGTACCTGCCATGCCCTCCTCCGCTGAACCCGAAGACCCCCGCAACAAGAACCTGTACTGCCACTACCATCGAGACCACGGCCACGACCCCGACAACTGTCGCCAGCTGAAGAAGGTGATAGAGGACCTTATCAGCGGGGCCACTTGGGGAAGTTCATTCAGAAGAACAACCCTAGTGCTCCTGGCCTGTCAGCGCCACTGCCGCCGATGATCGAAATGCTCCGACCGAGAAGACCGTGGCTATGATTTTCTGGGGGGTAGGCGGCCCGCCCAAAAGCCAAGAGGGGAGGGAGAGTTAGATTCTGTAATCCCTTTTTCTAAAAGGGACCTAGAGGGGGTGGTCAACAAAAATGATGATAGCATCGTCATGTCCATGACGATCGCTAAGCATCTGTAAAAAGAATTCTGGTTGACAGTGGAAGCTCAGTGGACGTGTTGACTTATGACGCCTTTGTTCATATGAACCTATCTCCCGATTTACTTCGGCCCATCGCCACACCCCAGATGGGTTTTACCAGAGACTTTGTGAGGGTCGAGGGAGAGATCACTCTCCCTGTCATGGCCGGCACACCCCCATGTCAAAGCACAGTCTTCATGAGCTTTCTGGTGGTCCGGTGCCCCTCGTCTATAACGCCATACTCGGAAGGCCCGGACTTAACCTTCTGGACACTGTCATCTCCACCAAAAGGCTCCTCGTGAGGTTTCCCACCAGCGAAGGAGTCGGGGAGATGTGGGGGGAGCATAACCCACCACCGCTTTGCTACCACATGGCTTCTAGTCCACAGGGGGCGATATCTACACCTACACCAGAAGCGCTGGACCCCCGGGACTCATAGAGGAGGGGGGAGCCAGCCGAGCACCTGCTAGCCTTCCCCCTGGGGGAAGACCCGATGCAGACCATCCAGATTGGGGCCTTGCTTCTGGAGGAAGCCCGCAGCCATCTTCTTGCTTTCCTACGTGTT
Organism: Calamus simplicifolius; assembly: GCA_900491605.1. Taxonomy (NCBI): domain Eukaryota; kingdom Viridiplantae; phylum Streptophyta; class Magnoliopsida; order Arecales; family Arecaceae; genus Calamus; species Calamus simplicifolius. The sequence goes on along the minus strand of UESW01004799.1, from coordinate 330,479 downwards.
AACACTGACATCTTCGCCTGGTCGGTGTTCGACATGCCAAGCATCCCGAAGGAGGTGATTACCCACCAACTCAACATCAAGCCGGAGTGCCGACCCGTTCGGCAGAAGAAGAGGAGCTTCACCTCCGACAGATAGAAAGCCATAGATGAGGAGGTGTGTAAGTTGGTGCGGCTGGCCACATTCGCAAGGTACACTATCCCGACTGGCTGGCAAATATCGTGATGGTCCGCAAAGCCAATGGAGTTGGAGGATGTGCGTGGACTTCACCGATTTTAACAAAGCATGCCCCAAGGACAGCTTCTAGCTACCTCGGATCGACCAGTTGGTAGACGCTACATCCGGCCACGAGACCCTCAGCTTCATGGACGCCTTCTCGGGCTACAACCAAATCAAGATGGACCCGACCGATGAGGAGGCGACCTCCTTTGTAACCGAGAAGGGGATATACTGCTACAAGGTGATGCCATTTGGGTTGAAGAATGCGGGGGCCACCTACCAGAGGTTGATGAACAAGGTCTTTGAGACCAATCGGGCGTAATATGGAGGTGTACGTGGACGACAAGCTAACCAAGAGCGCCCGAGTTGCCGACCATGTTGCCGACCTAGCGGAGACCTTCGACAATCTTTGCCGATATCAGATGAGGCTGAACCCCCAGAAGTGCCTTCGGGATTACAGCAGGCAAGTTTTTAGGCTTTATGGTGACTCAACAAGGAATCAAAGCCAACCCGACAAGATCCAAGCTATTCTGGACATGAGGCCCCCAGCTAACAAAAAGAAGGTGCAGCGCCTGACCGGGGGAGTAGCAGCTTTGAGCCGTTTCTTGTCCAAGTCGGCAGAAAGGTGTCTACCTTTCTTCAAGGCGTTGCGCAAGGTCAACAGCTTTGAGTGGACGAAGGAATGCCAGGAGGCCTTCGAGGAGTTGAAGAAATTTTTATCCACTCCTCCACTGTTGTCCAAGCCAAAAAGCGGGGAGGAGCTCTTTCTATATCTCGCAGCCTCCCCAAAGCCGTCAGTTCCATGCTCGTCCGCATGAATGCCGACGGAGTGCAAAGCTAGTTTACTACACCAGAAAGGTACTCCATGACGCCAAGACCAGGTACTCCCGGACTGATAAAATTATCTTTGCCCTGATCATCTCTGCTCAGTGCTTCCGACCATACTTCCAAGCTCATCAATCGTGGTGCTCATCGACCAACCCTTTCGGACCATCTTGTCCCATCCTGACACTCCAGTTGGTTGGCCAAGTGGGCCATCAAGTTGGGGGAGTTTCACTTGTCCATCCGGCCGAGATCTGCAATGAAGTCCCAGGTGTTGGTTGATTTTTTGGTCGAGTGCACCTGGGCCAGGAGCATCCGGACGAGTCATGCCCGGGGATGCGTGGAGCCCACCACGGCTGAAGTGGGAGAGGAAGACTGGATCCTTCATGTTGATGGAGCATCGAATTCACAAGGGAGTGGGGCTGGACTCATTCTTGCAAGCCCCGAGGGGGAGGTGGTGGAGTATGCCTCGATTCCTTTTCTCAGCCACCAATAATCAAGCGGAGTATGAAGCCTTGCTGGCGGGGATGAAGCTAGCCAAGGAGCTCGGTGCGAGGCATCTGAGGGCCTTCATGGACTCTCAGCTTGTCTCTGGGCAGGTCGCTGGGGAGTACGAGCTAGAGACCCGACTATGTCCCGGTACCTGAGCGAGGTGCAATCCCAGGCCTCTAGTTCCTTTACTTCCGCGTCAGCTACATTCTCGGTGGAGAATGCTAAGGCTGATGCGCTGTCCCGCTTGGCCACTTCGGCCGATGGGACCTTGGGAAGGACGTACATGGAGCACCTGCAAGTCCCGAGCATTGAAGTAGTGAAGGAGGCTCTGTCGAGCAGGAGCCCTCTTGGATGGACGCTTACATCCGATACTTGACCGATGGCGCCCTCCCTGAAGACCCAGCCGAGGCAAGACTACTCAAGTGGCGGGCCCCGAAGTTTTTGTAATGGATGGAAAGCTCTATCGAAGGTCATTCTCGCACCCGGTCCTCAAGTGCGTTGGCCCTACAGAAGCAATTATATCTTGCGAAAAATCCATGAGGGCATTGCGAAAGTCATTTGGGGGGCAGAGCCCTGACGTACATTGGCTGACCATGAGGGAGGACGCGGTCGAGCTCATCAAGAGTGTGATAGTTGCCAGCGCCATGCCAGCATCCAGCGGCAGCCAACGTCCCAGCTGACCCCCTTATCGGCACCATGGCCCTTTGCCCAGTGGGGTATGGACATTTTGGGGCCGTTCCATCCAGCCTTCGGTCAGCGCAAGTTCCTGTTGGTAGCCGTTGACCATTTCACCAAATGGATCGAAGCGAGGCGCTTGCCAAAATCACTGAGAGCAAGGTAAAGTCCTTCTTCTGGAAGTCCATAATATGCCGGTTCGGGCTACCACATACCTGGTCACCGACAACGGTTGGCAGTTCGACAACGCACCCTTCCGAGGATTCTACACCGAGCTCGGTGTTCGTCAGCGGTTCACTTTGGTAGGGCATCCTCAGACCAACGTAGCGGTCGAGGTGACCAACCACATCATTCTCCAAGGACTTAGAGCCCGGCTGGATGACTGCAAAGGGCGATGGGTGGAGGAGCTTCCCAATATGCTGTGGGCTTACCACACCACGCTGCGGGCCCCACTGGAGAGACTCCCTTCAGCCTCGTCTTCGGGTCTGAAGCCGTTATTCCCATGGAGATCGGCCCCCCAAGCCTCAGGGGGAGGCATACAGCGAGGAGGACAACCCGAACCAGCTGCGGGCCAACCTAGACCTAGTGGAGGAGGTTCGGGCTGAGCGCAACTTCGGATGGCAGCCTACTGACAGCGAGCATCCAGGTATTACAACGCTCGTGTCCACCCCAAGACCTTTTTGCCCGGGGACCTAGTCATTCGGCGAGCTAAAGTTTCAAAACCAACGGAAGGAGGCAAGTTAGCGCCAAACTGGAAGGACCTTATCGAGTCACTGAGGCACTCCACCACAGAGCGTACAAGATTCAAGGGCTGGATGGAAAGCCACTCCCACGGACATGAAACGCGACAACCTCCGTCGGTATTATCAGTAGTGTACCCACTCTTTATATTAAATTTCATGCTTGCATTTTTCTAGGCTCTTGCCCCGTATTTGATATTAATGAATATGAGTTCCAGTAACCTAGTTTCTCAGCAAAAAGCCCGAGGCCAGCTCGGCACCTCAAGACCGATGTACCATCGGCACCGAAGATCGGTGTACCATCGGCTCCAAAAAGCCCAAGGCCACTCGGCACCTCAAGATCGATGTACCATCGACACCGAAGACTGGGTACCACCGGCTCCCAAAAAGCCCAAGGCCAGCTCGGCCTCAAGACCGATGTACCATCGGCACGAAGACCAGTGTACCACTGGCTCCCAAAAAGCCCGAGGCCAGCTCGGCACAGAAAGTCCAATGTACCATTGGCACCAAAGACCGGTGTACCACGGCTCCAAAAAGCCCGAGGCTAGCTCGGCACAGAAAGTCCAATGTACCATTGGCACCAAAGATCGGTGTACCACCGGCTCCCAAAAAGCCCGAGGCCATCTCGGCACAGAAAGTCCAATGTACCATTGGCACCGAAGACGGTGTACCATCGGCTCCCAAAAAGTCCGAGGCCAACTCGGCACCTCAAGACCAATGACCATCGGCACGAAGACCGGTGTACCACCGGCTCCCAAAAAGCCTGAGGCCAGCTCGGCACAGAAAGTCCAATGTACCATTGGCACCGAAGATCAATGTACCGTCGGCTCCCAAAAAGCCCGAGGCCAGCTCGGCACAGAAAGTCCAATGTACCATTAGCACCGAAGACCGGTGTACCATCGGCTCCCAAAAAGCCCGAGGATAGCTTGGCACAGAAAGTCCAATGTACCATTGGCACCAAAGACGGTGTACCATCGGCTCCCAAAGAGCCCGAGGCCAGCTCGACACAGAAAGTCCAATGTACCATTGCACCGAAGACCGGTGTACCATCGGCTCCCAAAAAGCCCAAGGCCAGCTCGGCACAGAAAGACCAATGTACCATTGGCACCAAAGGCCTGTGTACCACCGGCTCCCAAAAAGTCCGAGTCTTCCTTGGCATCCCAAGGCCGATTTCATCGGTCCGCAGAAGCCCAAGTCAAGGCCGATGTCCCGTCGGTCCCCAGAAGCCCGAGTCTTCCTCGGAGGCCGATGTTCCATCGGTCTCCAGAAGCCCGAGTCTTCCTCGGCGTCCCAAGGCCGACGTCTCGTCGGTCCCAGAAGCCGAGTCTTCCTCGGCGTCCCAAGGCCGATGTTCCATTGGTCCCCAGAAGCCCGAGTCTTCCTCGGCGTCCCAAGGCCGACGTTCCGTCGTCCCCAGAAGCCCGAGTCTTCCTCGGCGTTCCAAGGCCGTCGTTCCGTCAGTCCCCAGAAGCCCGAGTCTTCCTCGGCGTCCCAAGGCCGACGTCCCGTCGGTCCCCAGAAGCCCGAGTCTTCCTTGGCGTCCCAAGGCCGACGTCCCGTCGGTCCCCAGAAGCCCGAGTCTTCCTCGGCCCAAGGATCCCGTCGGTCCCCAAAAGCCCGAGTCTTCCTCGGTGTCCCAAGGCGACATCCCATCGGTCCCCAGAAGCCCAAGTCTTCCTCGACGTCCAAGGCTGATGTTCCTAGGGAATAGGGTTTCCCATCAGCACCGGATCGTTGCCCCATCGGCGCCTGGTGGCACGAGGCCGGCACAGTCCCTGTCTGGCCTTGGCTCTCCCGGGGTCCGGCCCTATATAACTAAAGTGAGGTCACTCGTGGATGGGTAAAAGCTGCCCTCGGTGCCGACGAAACCCCAAGGGGTCCTACGTCGGCGACCCGAGGTTTTGAAAGCGACACATTGTAGTTGCCTAAAAACAATTTCATTGATGATAATGTTTACAAAATGCCGACTGAGTCAGACTTAGTACAAAAACAAGAGAAAAACAGCGCAAGGTCAAGGGTCGGCCGTGGGCTCGTCATCAGAGGGGGCCCCCCCTCGGACCCTTGGTCAGGATCAATATCCATGGCCCGAGGGAGGTCTAGAACTCGGGCCACCTTCTTTCTGGCATCACGGAACCCCTGAAGATAGGCATCCGCATTGGCTTCGGCCAGCTCGTCAGCAAAGCGGTCCGATTCCTTGAACTCTTCCACCGCTGCTATAGCCCTAGCCTCGGCGACGACCTCCATCTCCGCGCCCCGAGAGGTTGTTGTCCTCTCTGCCTCCTTGGCGTGCTCGCCTCCTTCTCGGCACGCCTTGCCTTATCTTCAGCATCCAAAAAGGATAAACCCAACTCGGGATACGCTCGAGAGATCTTCGCTCGGGTTTCCTCCTCGCCAAACCGGAATGCATCGGCACAAGCCTCTCTACGCTCTTTGAAAATTGGGTAGAACTTTTGTACTCCTCCATAGCCGAAGTGATTCGGTTGTTAGCTTCGGCTAGTTGGTCCCCAAGTTCAAAGTTCATTTGACGACTCGCGGACAACTCCGCCCTTAGAGCCTTAAATTGCTCCTGCACCTCGAGCCCAATTCTGCCCATATGCAAAACATCAGAACATTTGAGCCCACAAGCAAAAGAAAAGTACCGGAAACAAATAAATAAGAAGACACCATATCTCTCCCGCCGAGCCATTTTATTGCTCAGCTCTTGAACCTTTTCCGGGCCTTCAATTTGGCCAATTTATTTTGTTGGAGACCCTCCTTGAGTCATTAATTCAGGACTGTTTGTCCCGGATTTCCCGCCGAGATTGATCGAGATCGTCGGTGAGCCTAGCAATCTGCTCATGTTGCCATTTTAGCCGATTCTCCATATCGGCAAGTTCTTATTCAGACCGGCAAGCTGATCCCACTGCCGCCGTACCTGTGCTCCTCCTCCTCGAGCCTCCTGCCCAATTATTTTTCTCCTCAGCATGACTAGCCTTCAGCTGGTCCCATCTTTTTTCAAAATACTGCTGCATGGCCCTAACTTCATCGGTATGCTTAGCCTTAATTTGGGATAACTCCAGGCAAGCCTTGTCCGATTGTTCACGAAAACCTGTAGCTCTCTGACTTGAGCCTCGAGCCGAGAGGCCCTCTCGGCTGCAAGTCGGTAAGACTCGCTCACCCTCTCAAAGTCTGCCTTAATGGACGCCAAGGCCCTGGAAAGCCGGCTGGTTGAATCTACCCTCGTCCGAAGGTCGACACCTCCTTCTGGCCTGAGCGCAAGCCCCAGTGGCCAAATTTAAGCGCCAATTCAGCACCCTTATAATCAAGGCATTTGCAAGAAAAACACAGGTAAGGAACCACGACCAAACTGACCAATCAAGAATTACAACCTCGGTACAAAAACTTACCCGGGAGGCATAATTCGAAGCAATCTTCATAAGAGTAGCATTACTAATTTTGGGGAGAAGGTAAATATCCATCGGCCCCAAGCCGATCGAAATCCGCATCGATGATGTCCTCGACTGCAGGCTCGTCCATCGAGGAACTTCCCCCATGCACAAAACAGACTTCATCAAAGCAGCGAGCATGTCATCCACTTATGAGCTATGGACAAGAGAGCTCATGGCCGAAGAGCCAGCTTGAGGGGCTTCGGCATGAGGAACCGCCATTCGCTCAACTTCCTCCATCAAGACTCTGGCCTGCAGGGCCTCAGATGCTTCGGCCCCGGTTGAGGGAGCCTCGGCCCGAGCACCCCCTTCATCCAGTGATTCTTTTTTTCTTCCTCCTCTCCGACTATCGCTCCATCTCCGGCAGACTCCACTTGAACTTCAATCTCTTTCACGACATCCCCTGGTACCGTAACAGAGAGACCCTCAATAGGAGGCACCTCAACCTCCACCGACCTTTCAACAGCCGGCTCCACTTGAGCTTCGACAGCCGCCGCTACTGCCTCTCCTGACCCCTCCACCTGAGCAAGGGCCTCTTCCATGTGCAGTGGGCTTCCCACCACTGGTAACTGAAGAACATCTGGTGGGAGGATTGCCGAACTGACCGGCGATATCTCCTCAGCGTCATCTGATACGATCACTATTTGGAGGGGGGAAAACCTCAGCGGCTCCTTCCGAGCTCCCCCCAATGGTTTCCTCCGCTACCTTGCCCCCCATCGGCAGGGAGGGCTTATCAGTTATGGCCGGCATTTCCGCTTCCTCCCCCTTTGAAGCAGAGGAGTGGCGGCCGATGCTGTCTTTCCTAGGTTCCCTTGAGCGAGACACAAAGGACGGGCCCTCTTCTCGGACCTATGCTTGTCCCCGGAGCTAGAGCCCCTGTGGTGCTTGCCCAACTTCTTCTTATTTGGCCCACAAATGAGGATCTCTCGGCTGAAAACGCAACAAATGTTCAGCTAAACAGTAGCGAATTGCATAAACACGCTGACCATTAAAGCAAAACTCATCTTGAGGGTCAATAGAGCTAAGCCCGTCGGCGAAAAGAGCATCCTCTGCTAATAGAATGCTGGTGAAACCTCCTGGCCACTGTGGAGGGTAACCATATCTCTTTTCTCCTGCTCGCTCAACTCCAGGCGCGCCTTCGGATCCTTCACATAACTCGCCCATCCTCTCGGAAAATCCGAACCGATGTTTCCTTCGGCAATGAAAAATTGGGACTTCCACTCCTTTATCGAAGAAGGTTATCAGAAATCATCTTGAACGACTTCCGGGGACCAATGTAGGGCCACTCAGAGCTCCTCCCAGAAACCAGGTTGTAGCAGACTCGGAATATGGGAAGGGTCGCAGTCACCCCAACATGACTGCACATCGAGATGAACCCAACAAGATTGCACCAGCTATTTGGGGCTACCATCGTTAGACATATGTAAAACCTCATCACCTCCTGTATCAGCGAGTGAAGAGGGAATCGGAGACCTGCCCTCAGGCTCTCCTCGTAGAAGAAGACTCTCCGGCTTAACTCGGTTGAAACCCGGTGCTCGGTCCTCGGCACACATAAGGCTACATCCAGAGGAACCTATAATAGCAACGGATCCTATCCAGATCATCAAAGGTTACCTCAGAAGCAACATTGCCTGGACCTTCATATTGGCTGAATGGGGGGTAGGATACGAACAAGCAAGCAAGGGCTCAGAGAAAGAATGAAAAATCTCTATGACAGGGACAAAGGAGCATTGCAGAAGGAGCGCCGTCCCAGCCCTCTTTACATAAACGCATCAGAGAGAAAACCCGAGACACCAAAACTTTCGATATGGGCGCCAGAAATAAAGAGTCTTCCGCTATCACGGCTTGCTCGAAATGAGGCGTTTCCTCCTCGAGCTACGGCGAAAAATGATGACGAAACAGCGGTCCATCATTTACGAGATTATCATTGAACGCCTTTTTGAATCCCCCAAATAAGATTGTTCTGAAATTCTACTTCCTATATCCAAACTTACACTTCGGACTAGGGAGTGGGGGGCATGTGATGAGGGGTAAAATTGTCATTGCATTAGTAACCACCCACATCGACAATTGGGTCAGGTCCAATCCAACATCTTACCAGCCAGCCGGCATAGCAGCCAAGCGACGAAGCCGAATCACCTTTGACAAGGTCGGACTGCCCCGACAACCCGAACCGTCCTCATACCTCGGCAACCCGAGCCGAGCCATTCTATACCTCGGTAACCCGAGCCATCCTCATACCTCGGTAATCCAAGCCAAGCCATTCTATACCTCGGGAAACCAGGTTACTCCTCATTCTGGCCGAACCAAGGCATTCAAAATACCTCTGCGGAATCCGACGTGGGAGAATTCGAATTCACTATAACTGAATAAGATTCCAAGCGGGGAATCATGCCCAAAGGTGGCCTAGGACCCACAAGAGCGGTCTAAAGCCTACATAATCGCCAAATCTCAAGGCATCAACCAGCTCTCCCAGCCGTTAATCCTCTAACTGACAAGATGCGGACCCTACTGGCCTCGTAACAAACTTGATTCGTATCCGTTTCGAATCCTAACAGCTTTCAGACCCCATCCAGGGCACGTCCAAGGAATAAGGTGATCGTCTATAAATACCGTAGCCCTCCAATCTCTCAGGTATGCAACTCTTAGGCAATCCTTATGCGAATTTTTACGCACGCAATCACACTCATTCACTAGCTCTCATACTCCATTGAAGCTCCCCTGAGCTCAGAGCTCTCGAGAGAGAACACCCGCCAAACGAAAATTCCTCTGTGAGAGTCTTCTCCTCACATCTGCTTACTGTGAATTTCCACTGAATTGGGCGTCGGAGGGTCCTCCGCAGAGGGTAACCCCCACACCCTCTGCACGCAGACTATCTTATAGGTTCCGCCCGAGGCGATGAGACGTCCGGATCAGAAGCCAGAAGCGCACCCGAATCGAAGAATGGATTTATGTGAATAACAATAATATTTTATGGTAATGAAAATATTGAATATAACTTTAGGTGAAAACATTAATTTGTCTACACTTTCAATCGCTGTTCAGCTATTTCATTTTTGTAAAAGTCTTGGGAAAGAAAATATAGTAACCAAAGGACCCACTTTACATTTCCTTATAAGCCTCTTTTAAATTGAGTTGCCATGGTGGCCTCCATATTATATATATATATATATATATATATATATATATATATATATGGTACAAACGAACGATTATGCAACTTTAATGTGAATCAGTTCAGATATATTAAATATAATATTTGATTAAAATTAGTAGGACATGGATCACTCTATATCAGACCTATAGTCAATGATGAGCAACCATCGTGCTATTCTACCGCAGCATTGGCTTCACGATAGACATGTCAGATTTGGACACTGACAGCATCCTGTAAAATAGCCTAAATGTCAAGGAGCAGGGAATTGACAGAAGCTTAACTACAACTACTCTTCTAATTTCATTGTATAATTAAAAAAAACTTTCTCAATAATTAGGTTAAGAATATGCAGGATTCTAATAGCATATAGATCTCCGCCCATTTTGGATCAATGGAAAAGAGAGAATCGAGGGATTTTTTTTTTTTTTCCTTTCTTACTTTCTAAAGAAGTCGGAAAAACCATCGTTTCAAGGGATTAAAAAAAAAAAAGTTTTAAATTTTTAAAGGACAGCGTTAACCTTGGCCTACCGTGAAAGTGGGTGCTTGTCATGATTGGCCGTGGCCGCCAGCACGTGACCGGGCGTGGACATGGGTAAAAAAAGCGATGGACCGAGCCTATAAATAAATAAAAAATATATATTTTTAATATAAAAAATTATATTAAATATAATAATTTATTTATATATAAATTTATGATATTTTTTTTAATAAATAAACCCCTGGCCCAAAGGCTTTGGTAGAACAACAGCTTTTTCCGATGTATGCCGGTAGATTCCTTTAAATTTTATTTTATTTTTGATTTCTTGTTTCACCGCCTTTCTTTAAGAATCAGTTTCGATCATGCCTCCCGATCCGGTTATTCATGCAAACAAAATATACAAAGATTATATAAAATTAAAATTATATTCATGTCAATATATAGTTATAACATATTTTAAATTAAAATTAGGTAATAAAATTACAAAATAATTTTGCATGAGTCAGCAATTATGATAAAATTAGACATACAGATTTTTTAAATATAACGATATCTTATTCAAACTATTAAATCCAAACATCCATGTATACAATTAGATAAAATATTTATACTATTTTAAAATATTTTAATATGCTATAATAATCTAATAAAATACTCTAACTATGCCTAGAATTGCTCGCTGTGATTCGCTTAATTCACTGGCTAGATCAAACCAACCTGAGCGTCTATTCATCAACGTTAATCAATTTTAATTTTTAATTCTCGTAATTAGTTAATATGCCTAGAATTGGATCTTGGATGAATCGAGCTCCAAGTAATTCAAGGAAAGAAATTAGGAAACTAAAACCAGAGAGGATGACCGTAACGCTTCAAATCAACTCAGCGAAGGTGAAAAATCTTGAGTGAACAATTCGATAAATCAGAAGGATCCTTCCGCTCTCACTCATCCTCACTGCCTGCCATGATCGGCCCCTAATCTTTGCTAGAGATCCAGACCACCACGAATCCTCACGAAACAGAGATGTAAACCAAGTCCACGACAAATCCAAACACTAGAATTTCTAACAACTAGGCAACAATTAATGGAAGGAAAATGATGCAATCAAGCCACGTTAGGGCTAACGAATAGGGCAACTGACAGAATCTCAGCCTCGGACTCCAGCGTCCCTTCGGCCTCGGACTTCAGCATCCCCTTCGGCCTCGGACTCTCGCATCCTCTCGGCTTCGGACTTCAGCGTCCCCCTCGGCTTCGGACTCCAGCGTCCCCTCGGCCTCGGACTATAGGATCCCCTTTGGCCTCGGATTACAGGATCCCCCTTTGGCCTCAGACTCCAGCGTTCCCTCGGCCTCGGACTCCAACGTTCCCCTTGCCTTGGACTCCAGGGTTTCCCTCGGCCTAGGACTCCGGGGTCCCCCTCGGCCTCGGACCATCTGTAACCGCCACGTGTCCCACCGACCACCTGCAACCGCCATGTGGTCCACCAACTGCCTGCACCTGCGCATGGCTACTGCTAGCTATGGTGCACGCCTAACATGACCTAGCCACCTACCACCTGTGGCACTGCGCTTGGCAGAAGGCTGACAGGCAGGGCTATCCCTGACAAACTCATGGGTGGTTGCGGCCCGTCCCTGTCAATCTTGTCGTCTTCCAGCTACCTGACAATAACGTATTGAAATCAACAACCTTCCAAAAATTGGTAAAGAGAACTTCCAACCATATACAAGAACCTTCGTTCACAATAAGAGAAGGGATATGGACTCCAAGTTTTTTGGCTAAAGTCTTTTAGTCCATTGTTCATCACTGTTTCCCAAGTTGCTCACTTGAGCATCGGAGGGTCCGCACTGGAGCAACCGGTCCTCGGAGACTTTCTTGCAGGAATCCCGTCGAGGAGGAGGCGTTAGGAGATTCCCGAACTGTCGTCTCCGTCCTTCGGATCCACTCCGTTACCCGACGTTCGAGGAACGTGACTTGGCAGCAACAGATTGACACACCAGGAAGGGAAAGAAAAGTAGAAAGCTTCGAATCAGCCAGCTATAGACTTTCCTTCCCTGAGCAAACAAGAAGATGATGGTGACACGTGCCAAGGAGATTTCCACCAGCCACGCTGGGGCCATTGCTAGGGAGATGAGCAGCTAGAGACCAGTCTCCCAGCTCTCTAAGCCATTGTTCCTGCACAGCCTTCGCCACCACCTTAGGACGATCGAATTGCCACCCTTACCATGCAAGTCTAATCACTTGTGGTGGTGGTCCAGGAGCTGTAACAACAGCCAGCGGCCATGCAACGGCACCCAAAGAAATCCTTGCTGGGCATGGGGATGGTTCAACCCAGTCAACAGTCCACCCACGGGAGATCCCCTCAGCGGAAGGCCTTCCGCCGTCGTGCCTCACCTAGGCATCACCACCAGGAGACCTCCAAGAGACCCCGGTCTCCCTCCTGCCATGCTAGCACTTCTCCCAAGTGGCAGCACAGGAAGGAGACCAAGCGGGGGCATCATCATCGCCGCCACCCTTCCCCGTCTTCGGAATCTTCGCGGGAGGGATCCTTTGACGGTCAGATCTCTCGTCGGGCCGAGCGATGTCTAGATGAGTACAACTAGCGGTTGGAGGAGCTAAACCATAGAATCACCAACCCACCGGAGGTGGACTATGACAGCCGCCCTCCGCTGTCTCGCTGTATCATGAAGGAGCCAATTTCGATCCGATTTCGGCTCCCTCACCTAGACCCCTATGACGGCACCACTGATCCCTTGGACTATCTGGAGAGCTACAAGATCCTCATGCAGGTCTAGGGGGCGACCGACTTCCTCCTCTGCATCGCCTTCTCTGTCACCCTTCGGAAGGCTACGCACATCTGGTACTTCTACCTACCGCCATGCAGCATCAACTTCTTTCGGCAGCTAGAGATAGCCTTTCTAGCACACTTCGACACATGCCGCAAGATCCCTCGGGTGGCCGACAGCCTATTCGCCGTCCAGCAGAGGAGTGGTGAGTCTCTGAGGGACTTCGTGGCCCGGTTCAAGAACGCTGCCTCGAAGTTTATAATCTCAAAGACTCTGTGGCCACCTTAACCTTGAAGCGAGGACTCCACCCTTCCTGCTTCGCCTACTTCCTCGACAAGAAGCCCCCGGTTCCTATGCTGTGTTGCTGAGCTGTGCACAAAAGTACATCCACGCTGACGAGGCAGAATCTTCTAGGAGAGAGGCTGAGGGCTCAGCAAGAAGCAGGCCCATCCCAAGCCCATTGAGGCTCGACCCAGGAGGCCTGAGCCTCCTAGCCGTTCGGACAACCGACCACGGACCCTTGCCCCCAGAGAGGGACCCTTTACCCCCCTGCTCACCCCGACATCCCACATTCTGATGGAAATCGAGGGCGAGTCATATCTTCAGCGCCCTTCTCCCTTGAAGCCAAGAGGCCCCCGCAATAAAAACCTCTACGGCCGCTTCCACCGGGACCATGGCCATAACACAAAAGACTACCACCAGTTAAAGAAGGCGATCGAGGACCTTATCCAGTATGGCCACCTAGAAAAAGTTCATCAGGGAGGGAACCCAACCGCACCGGGCCCATCGGCACCTTCACCTACCCAGGTCGGCATCGATAATGCTTCGAATGAGAAGACCATGGCCATGATTTTCTAAGGGGCAGGCGATACTTCCAAGAGGCCATGGGTGGATGAGGGGGTAGACTTAGAGGGGGTGGTTAATAATAATGATGATAGCGTCGTCGTATCCATGACGATCGCAAACACCCTATAAAGAGAATTTTGGTTGATAGTGGAAGTTCGGTCGACATTCTCAGTTACGATGCTTTTGTTCGTATGAACTTGTTCCCCGGCTCCCTTCGGTTTGTGACCATGCCCTTGATGGGCTTCACTAGAGACTTTGTGAGGGTGGAGGAGAGATCACTCTTTCAGTCATAGCCGGGGTGTTGCCATGCCAGAGCATAGTTCTCATGAAGTTCCTGGTAGTCCGAGTCCCCTTGGCCTACAACGCCATCCTCGAAAGACCTAATCTGAACCTCCTATATGTCGTCATCTCCACCAAGAGGCTACTTGTATGATTTTTCACTAGTAAGGGAATCGGGGAGATGCACGGGGAGTGAAACACAGTGCCACTCTATTATCATACAGCTCCCAGCCCCAGGGGTGATTGCTCCGCCGGTGCCTGAGTCGCTTAATCCTAGAGATTCGGAGAAGAGGGGGGAGTCGGCCAAGCATTTGTTAACCTTTCCGCTGGGGGAGGACCTAGCGAGGATGGTCCAAGTCAGGGCTCTTCTCCCCAAGGAGGCACGAGACCAGCTTCTCGCCTTCCTATGGGCCAATTCGAACGTCTTCGCTTGGTCGGCGTCTGACATACCAGGCATACCGATAGAGGTAATCGCTCACAAGCTCAACATCAACCCTAGGTGCCGGCCAGTCCAATTAAAAAAGAGAAGCTTGCCCCCGAGCGGCAGAGGGCCATTTATGAGGAGGTCCGTAAGCTAATTGCCGCCGGCCACATCCGGGATGTGCATTATCTAGACTGGCTGGCCAACGTAGTGATGGTCTGTAAGGCCAGTGGGAGTTGAAAGATGTGCGTCGACTTCATCGACCTTAACAAGGCATGCCCCAAAAATAGTTTTTCGCTGCCCATGATCGATCAGTTGGTGGATGTCACGTCTGGCCATGAGACCCTCAGCTTCATGAATGCCTTCTCGGGATACAACCTGATCATGATGGATTCGACAGATGAGGAGGCTACTTCATTTGTGACCGAGAAGGGCATCTACTGCTACAAGGTAATGCCCTTCGGACCGAAGAATGTTGGGGTCACATACCAAAGACTGATGAACAAGGTCTTCGAGAACCAGATCAGGCGTAACATGGAGGTGTACATGGATGACTTGCTCACCAAAAGTATTTGCACCGGCGACCATGTCGCTGACCTGGCAGAGACTTTCGGCAACCTCCATCGATTTTAGATGAGGTTGAACCTCCGTAAGTGTACTTTCGGGGTTATGACGGGCAAGTTCCTGAATTCTTGGTAACCCAGTGAGGAATCGAGGCAAACCCTAACAAGATCCATGCCATCCTCGATATGAGGCCTCCGATCAACAAGAAGGAGGTGCAGCGCCTGATCGGGAGAGTGGCTGCCCTGAGCCATTTCCTGTCTAAGTCAGCAAAAACGTGCATGCCTTTCTTCAAGGCCCTGCACAAGGTCAACGGCTTCGAGTGGATGGAGGAATGCCAGAAAGCCTTCAAGGAGTTGAAAAAGTTTCTGTCTACTCCATTGTTGCTGTCTAAGCCGAGGGAGGGATTGGAACTCTTCCTCTACCTCGCGGCTTTCCCTGAGGCGGTCAGCTCTGTGCATGTTTGCGTTGACACTGATGGGATATAGAGGCCCACTTATTACACCAGCAAGGTGCTTCATGATGTGGAGACCAAGTATTCCAAAATCGAAAAGATTATTTTCGCGCTAATCATCTCTGCTCAGTGTCTCAGGTCTTACTTCCAAGCCCACCCAATCGTGGTGCTCATAGACCAGCCGCTTAGAGCAATTCTCTCTCGTCCTGACACCTCTGGCCGACTGGCAAAGTGGGCCATCAAGTTGGGGAAGTTTGATCTATCGTTTTGGCCGAGGTCGGTCATGAAGTCCCAGGTCCTTGCGGACTTCCTAGTCGAGTACACCTGGACCGATGAGCAACTAGAAGAGCCCCACTCGGTGTCCTCAAACATGACAGTCGAGGTAGGGAGGGACGATTGGATCCTCCATGTGGACGGTGTGTCGAACTTCATGGGGAGTGGAACGGGTCTCATCCTTGCAAGCCCATAGGGAGGAGAGGTGGTAGAGTATGCCCTCCAGTTCTTCTTCCCCACCGCCAATAATCAAGTAGAATATGAAGCCTTGATGGCAGGAATGAAACTAGCCAAGGAGCTCGGAGTAAAGCATCTCAGAGCCTTCACTAACTTCCAACTCATCTCCGAGCAAATCGCTGGAGAGTATGAAGCTCGGGACCCCATCATGTCTTGCTATCTGAGTAAGGTCCAATCACAGACCTCACTTTTTGCTTATTTTAGTGTCAGTTACATCCCCAAAGGTGAGAGCGCCAGAGCTGATGCATTGTCTCATTTGGCCACCTCGGCCGACGGAGCCCTGGGAAGGACGTATGTGGAGCACCTAGAGGTCACAAGCATCGAGACCGTCGAGGAAGCCCTGCCGATCAACCAAGAGCCCACCTGGATGGATGCTTGCGTCTGATACCTTACCGATGACACTCTCTCCGAGGACCCTGTAGAGGCCAAGCTAATTAAACGGTGAGCTCCCAAATTTCTAATACTGAACAGGCAGCTGTACCGACGGTCCTTCTCATACCCAATCCTTAAGTGCATTGGCCCTACGGATGCCGACTACATCCTCTACGAGATCCACAAAGGAATCTGCAGGAGCCATCTGGGGGACAGAGCACTGGCATACAAGGCTCTGTGCCAAAGGTACTACTGGCTCATTATGAAGGAGGACGCTGCCAAACTGGTTCGGAGGTGCGATAGCTGTCAGCGACATGCCAATACCCAGCGATAGCCAATCTCTCAGCTGAGCCCTCTGGCGGCCCTATGGCCCTTTGCTCAGTGGAGGATGGACATTTTGGGATCATTCCCCCTAGCCTTTGGCCAGCGAAGGTTCCTACTTGTTGCCATCGACCACTTCACCAAGTGGGTGGAGGCCGAGGCACTAGCAAAGATTACCGAAGCAAGGTGAGATTCTTCTTCTGAAAATCTATTATCTGCGGTTTTGGGTTATCCCACACCTCATCACCGACAATGGCTGGAAATTCGATAATGCCCCTTATAGAGAATTCCGCGCTAAGTTGGGTATCTGCCAGTGGTTCACCTCCGTCGGCTACCCATAAACAAACAGAGCGGCCGAGGTGAAGAACCGCACTATCTTTCAAGGGCTCAGAACTCGGCTAGATAACTTTAAAGGAAGATGGGTGGAGGATCTCCCTAATATGCTGTGGGCCTATCACACAACGCCATGGGCTCCCATCGGGGAGACCCTCTTTAGCCTCGTATTTGGGTCCGAGGCCGTCATCCCTATGGAGATCAGCATCCCGACTCCTCGGGTCGAGTCATACGATAACTCGAGCCGACTGTGGGCCAACCTCGACCTCATCGAGAGGTACATGATCTGGCATGACTCAGGATGGCCGCCTATCGCTAGAGAGCCACCAGGTACTACAACACTCGTGTCCTCTCCAAGGCATTCCTGCCAGGGGACCTGATTCTCAGGCGGGCTGAGGTCTCGAGGCCAACAAAAGGAGGCAAGCTATCGCCATATTAGGAAGGACCCTACTGAGTCGTCAAAGCCCTCTGCCACGAGCATACAAGATCGAAGGACTTGACGGGAAGCCACTTCCCTGCACCTAGAATGCTAATAACCTCCATCGATACTACCAGTAATGTACACCAATCTTTAATTATAAATCTGAGTACTTCATTCTTTTATGAATTTGAATAACTCGCCCTCTCGGCTAATAAAGATATATTTGGGTATCTCATCCTTTTAGCCAAAGCCCGACCCTGGTCGGCACTAAAAGCCCAAGGCCAGCTCGGCACCAAAGCCCGAGTCTGATCGGCACTGAAAGCTCGAGGCTAGCTCAACACCAAAGCCCGACTCTAGTCAGCACTGAAAGTCCGAGGCCAGCTCGACACCAAAGCCCAGCTTCGGTCGGTACTAAAAGCCTGAGGCCAGTTCGACACCAAAGCCCAGCTTTGGCCGGCACTAAAAGCCTGAGGCTAGCTCGACACCAAAGCCCGACTCTGATCGACACTAAAAGCCCAAGGCCAGCTCGGCACTAAAGCTCGACTCTGGTCGGCATTAAAAGCCTGAGGCTAGCTCAACACCAAAGACTAACTTTGGTCGGCACTAAAAGCCCGAGGCCAGTTCGGCACCAAAGCTCGACTCCTGTCAGCACTAAAATCCCAAGGCCAGCTCGGCATCAAAGCCCGACTTCGATCGGCACTAAAAGACTGAGGCCAGCTCGGCACAAAAGCTCGACTTTGGTTGGCACTAAAAGCTCGAGGCTAGCTCGGCACTAAAGCCCAACTTCTGGTTGGCACTGAAAGCCCAACTCTGGTCGGCACTGAAAGCCCAACTCCGGTCGGCACTGAAAGTCCGAGGCCAGCTCGGCAACAAAGCCCGACTCCGATCGGCACTGAAAGCCCGAGGCCAGCTCAGCACTGAAAGCCCGAGACCAGCTCGGCACTAAAGATCGACTTCGAGTCAGTGCGAGGACCAACTTCAGCATTGGCACCTAAATCCCGAGACCAGCTCGGCACCTAAGGACCGACCCCGGCCGGCCCTAAGCTTCGATGATAGATCGACCCCATACGTCTACTGCGAAAGCAATTCCCAAGACCAACCTCGAGTCTTCATGAAGGTTGGTTCTAGAGCCAACCTTGGCACTCACTTTGGAATCCGCCCCGACGCTACTACTAGGTATCAAGCCCGCTTACAGTGAGCACCAGACCGATCCAACCCTATCAGGGATCCTATGAACGCGGACTAAGGAAAGAACGCGCTACTTTGAGCTAAGTATTCAAAGAAATTTTTTAAGACATAAAAATTTCAAGAAAAGCATCATTTTCATTACTTAGCAAATGTCTACAAAACGTCGACTCGGGTCGGACTTTGATACAGTGATAACAAAGGTAAAATGAGACAAGAAAGAGAAAAGAGAGACGATAGGGCAGAAGGAGGCCCTCAGGCATCGGCCAGCGTGGATCCACCACCAGATGGCTCCTTCGACTCTTCGCTGACGTTGGGCTCGAGGTCGTTGAGGCTTGAGATACCGGAGACCCTCACGGCCTTCCCCTTCCCGTCTCGGAAGCCGAGGAGATAGGCCTTTGTGGAGCCCTCCGCCACCTCTTCAGCAAAAGCAGTGGAGCCCCAAAAGTGCTTCACGGCCTCTGTTGTCGCCCTCTCCACTGCCGCAACCCTTTCCTCGGCGTCTCATGCTCTCTAGAGGGCTTCGCTTGTTCTGGCAGAGGCATCGATGGCCCTGGATCAGCCATCCGGGGTCTTCGGTATTTTCAGTCCGACCCTCAAACTCCTTTACCTCCTGGTTCGCTATGTCCAGTTGGAGTTGGCAAGGCCTCGCGGCGCGGGCATGCCCTAGGTCGGCCACTCCCTATCGCCTGACCTCCTCAACCTTCCTTTGGAACAGCCCTAGGTCCTCTTGGCCTCCCTCTGGGCCACCCCCAGCACCCTCTGGGTCGCCTCGGCCTCCCTTTGGGCTGCCTCCAGCGCGCTCTCAGCCTCCTCGGCACTGGCCACGACTGCCAAGGTCGCCTAGTGGGCACGGTTGCTCTGGAGGGCGGTGTCCCTTAGGACTGACAAAGAGTTCACCTCGCTTGCACGGGGAGAGCCTTCATTAGTACACAATGAAGCAAAAAGGAATTCAAAGAAGAGAGGAAGGGCAGAGAAGACGCTTACCCACAAATGCACCGCGAAGGCGTCCCGAAGGATGGCGAGGGCGTCCAGTTGGCGGAACTCCGCTTAGAGATCCGGAAAGTAGACCCTGGCTAGCAGTCGCTCTGCAGTACGACCATCATACGTAAGGGACACCCAAGGCTGGTATGCCTTGGTTCTCCCTCCTGCGGGCCTAGTCGAGGCCGAGGGCACGAATGTCGCCCCGGGCGCCAGCGGCGCTCCTCCGTAGCCCTAGCCAGTCGAGGTGTCCTCTGCAGCCGTCCCCACCGCTACCGTGGTATCCTCACTCACCGACGGGCCTTCCTCCGATGATGGAACGATTGTAGGCTTGGCCGGCTCCGCGCCCAAAGCGGCCAACTCCACATTCGGATGAACCGCCATGACCCTTGGCTCCTCCGGGGGCATATCGGCGGTGACGTCTATTGATGGAGCGGTTGGTGGGGCGATCGGCAGAGCGGTAGGCGGGGCTGCAGGCAGGGAGATCGGCGGGGCAACATCCTCGCCCACTTGTTGGTTGTCGGAGGGGGGAGCAGGGAACTGAGGCCGAGGCCTCTTCTTCGACCCCCCTGCCTCACTGGCAACCCTCCATTTCTTCGCAACTGCCCTCATCAGCATTTTGGTCAGCGGCCTTATGTCTGCACAAGTTAGAGCCGATTAAAAAAAAAGAAAAAAAAAGGAATAGGGAAAGATCTGTGGCTACTCACCACCACTCGAGAGGATGCCCCCAAGCCGAAGATTTTCCTCTGACAGAAGCTGATTGCAGCAGGGGACCACTGCGGTTAGCAGCTATCCGAATGCCTCCTTGTCCCATGGGACCATCGACTGGTTCTTATTCGGTCCAACGTTCAGGTCCCCCCAACTCAGCTTCACCCCTTCGAGGTCGGTGAAGAAATATCGGACCTTCCACCCCTTGATAGACGTAGGAAGACCCAATTTGAGGGCTTGGCCAGGCCTGGGTTGGAACAACCACTAGCCCCACTGATGACGGAGTGTGTAGAAGCAACAGAAGAGGGAAACCCTAGCCTTTACACCTTGGAGGTGACACAGCACTAGAAAGCCGTAGATGGTCCGAATGGAATTCAGAACCAATTGCGCGGGTACTAAAGAGTAGCGATTGAGAAGGTTGGTGATGAAGGGGCAGACGAAGGCCCACTTTAAGAGATACCTCGTATAGGGCAACTCTCCCAGGTCGAGAGGAGGTCACCCTGTCGTCAGGGCTGGAGACAAACAATCAGACACTATTAGGGATCCTATACTGGGCCCTAAGGTTTACCAGCTCTTGGTCGGTCATGGTGGAGGCGACCCCTATTGGAGATTCCGCTCTAGACCTAGGTGGAGGATTGGCGGCGACCGGACAACCTCCGATGGGGGCCCGGATCATAACCCGCCGCTACGACAGAGGAACAAGGTCCTCGGAGGAGGAAGAGGGAGACGAGGACCATGCGGGCATTGGGGATGGAGAGGCCCGCAGCCGCAAGGAGGAAAGGCAGTCCTCGGGCAAAGCAGAGGAAGACCAGGAGGGTGAGGAGGCCATGAAGGAAGAGCAAGGAAAAGTCGGAGGACTGACCTTGATGAAGGAGGAAGAATGGCAAGGAAACTGGCAAGGTTTGGACTCAAGGAAGAAGAAGGTCTCGGGAGTGTGAGACAGCAGATCCAGAGCACCTCCCTGTTATACCTCTTTTCGAATCATCCTGCCTAGTCCGGCCGGCCATGTGCACTCCCGCTATTGGAGAGGACGTCTTGGTGATAAGTCGATACGCGGAACACGTGGTCTGCAGCCAATCAAAGGACATCGATAACGTCGGCATAATGATGACAATAATGATGGTTGCCTTTCCATGGGGTTCGAAAGGGCTCCCCCATTTCGAGAAGGATCCCCCCAGATCTGATGGTGAGGGTTGATAGGAGCGGTAGCGTTATGACGCCCCATACCACCGGTATTAAAGAGTCTCTGCCCCCAAGGACACGTGCCCCTCCATGATTGACAGCGCACCGGAATCAGCCACATGATGGTTTTATGCCCCTTTCGTTGGGCGGGGAGTGGACCCGCACCATCTCAGGGGCGAGGGGGCATTTGATGTAGATGATCAAGCCATGTTAGGGCTAACGGATAGGGCGACCGATAGAACCTCGGCCTCAGACTCCAGCATTCCCTCGGCCTCAAACTCTAGGGTCCCCCTCGGCCTCGGACCTCAGCATCCCCCTCGGCCTCGGACTCCAGCATCCCCTCGGCCTTGACTTCAGCGTCCCCCTCAGCCTCGGACTCCAAGGCCCCTTTGGCCTTGGACTCCAGGGTCCCCCTTTGGCCTCGGACTCCTCCAGCATCCCCTCGGTCTCAGACTTCAGCGTCCCTTCGGCCTCGGACTCTAAGATCCCCCTTGGCCTCAGACCATCTGTAACCGCCACGTGGCCCACCAACCACTTGCAACCTCCATGTGGTCCACCAATCACCTGCACCTGCGTGTGGCTACTGCCAGTTACGACGCACGCCTGACATGACCTAGCCTATCTACCACCTTTGGCGCCGCGCTTAGCAGGAGGCTGATAGGCAGGGTTATTCCTGACAAACTCAAGGATGGTTACGGCCCGTCCCTGTCAACCTTGCCATTTGTCGGCTACCAGACAATAATGTCTCAAAATCAACAATCTTCCAAAAGCGAGTAAAGGAGATTTTCGGACAGGTATAAGAACCTTCGCTTACAATAAGAGAAGGGATCTGAACTCCAAGTTTTTGGCTAAAGTCTTTTAGTCCATTGTTCATCACTATTTCTATGTTACTCACTTGAGCATCGAAGGGTCTTCACCGAAGCAACTGGTCCTCATGAACTTTTTTGCAGGAATCCCATTAAGAAGGAGGCGTTAGGAGATTCTCGAACTATCCTCTCTATCCTTTGAATCCACTCCATTACATGACGTTTGAGGAATGTGACGCAACGGAAAACATAGGGAGGGAGGGAAGGAAGGCTTATCAGTGTTTCTTGGTTGCCGAACTTGAGGAAAATGCAGTGATTCACGGCTTCTTCCCCTCCTCTGCTTCACCCTAAAACAGAGAACAACATCCTCTCTTGAATCCCGGTGGCTACTGTTGCTGTGCAATGTAGGAATTAAGGATGATTAAAGGGAGTAAAAGAACCGCTCAGGCGGTAGCCCAATGGTTGGGGTTCCTCCACACATCCACGACGTCTCAGGTTCAAGGAATGGGGTTGCGGCTGACTCGAATAATTTCAAGGTTAATCCTTGGGGCCTGAAACGCCGGTGCTAGAGGGCTAAGGTTTCTTCTAGTCTTCCTGTTCTAACTGTTGGCACCTGAGTGGGGTCAGGTTGACCTACTCGTCTTCGGACAGGAAATGGCTATGTAAATTCAGCGCCGTGCATGAAACATATCGTGACGAAGAACGAAGCTGCATGGGACCTAGCTACAGATCGGTAATAGCCCTTCTTTCCCTTTTTTTTTTTTGGTATAAAAAAAAAAAAAAAAGTAAAAGAGAACCGAAATAGAAACTTATCGGCTTGGCTCGTTTCCTTTCTTCTAATGCCAAATATCGATGCCTCTTGATCGAAGAAGAGAGGGCTTGACGGGTTAAATCGATGACAGCCGTCAATTGTTAAAATCAAGAGAGGATTTTTAGGAGGAGACATCTTTATCTCTTCTGAGTTTCTTCACCATCTTGGGTTCTCCAACTAAGTCATTAGCTTAGTTTAGCCGATTCAGAATAGTTCGGTCTCACGCCTCTACACAAACGTTCCATCGGATCGAGTCGGATTGAGTCATTGTATCTCAGGGATAACATCCCAGCAATCTCTGCATGAGGATGAAATTTATTCTTATATAGTCCCTCACAAGACTCGATTTAGGGACTATTTGAATTGAAGAAAATGAAGAGGATGAAAAAAATAAAGAAAAAATATCATAAATTACTTTATTTAAGAAAAAAAATGAAAGAAAAAGAGGAAGCGAATCAGAGTCGCTAGTTTCTTTATTTCTTTCTCAATAAGGATAAATTTATTAACTTTAAATCGGGTTAACATGAAAAAAAAAATGTTTAAGTTATTTTTAAAAAAAAACCAAAATACCTTACTCTTTCCTTTTTCATTCTCTCTGTTCATTTAATTTTTAGAGGAATATAATTTCACGTAACTCTTTTCTTTCTTTTTTTTCCCTTTTATTCAAACAAGATAATTGATATTACTTTTTTTTTTCCTTAATCCTTTCCAAACAAAACAAAAAGAATAACCCTTCATTTCCCTTCCTTATCTTTTCATTTCTTTCCTTCTTTTTACTCTTCCCTTCCTTCCCCTCCAAAAATCCAAACAAAGCCTTAATTTTAATTTTAATAATTTTTTTTATAAAAAATAATTGTTAGTAATTTTTAGAAAAAACTTTGTTAAGATCGGTTCCAAGTACGGATAAAGAAGGAGGTTGCGTTAGGTAGCTGACAGCCAGTGTAAAACACCGTTAAATTCCTTAATAAAACAAGAATCTACTAAATAGTCCTGAATAGAGCGGAGTGGAGGAAGCATATTCATATAGCCAATCCCATGTAGTTGAAAAAAAGGCTTAGATAAAATAAGAATTTGTAGGGAAAAAAATTCTCTAAAAGAAGTGTACAGAAAAGTTTCATCTAATCAGGAATCTTCATATAATCTTACAGTTTTTCTATTTTTCATGAATAATCAAATTTATTCCAACATTCCAAATCTCCCTCCAAATAACGCGAATGATTGTTTCCTTCTTCAAGTTGTTCCATTCTAATATTTCATGATAAAACTAAGAGATTTGAGGGTATCTTCTAGTGAGTAAAGTCAGGGTTGGGTACGAGTAACAAGTGTTCACATTTTTTTTGTCCTAGTATCAAAACGTGAGACAAGATAAAAGCCAGGAGTATTCTTTTATACAGTTGCTTCCTTTTGCTTGTCCTTAATTCCTTATAATTCCTTTCTTTTTTGTGTGTTAATCTACACAGATTCTTCCCACTGGCCTGGCGTAAGAAGCTAGTGGTAGAGTTTTAACTACCAATCATTTTAGTTACTCAAATGAGAAGTTCAAAGATTGACATTAAAAAAAGAGGTAGTGCTAAAAGAATCACATTAAAAGAAAAAGAAAAAAACATCAATCTATTCGTCAAGTTAGATTTGATGGCTTGTTTTCCAATCGTATAATTTTTTTATTTTATTATGTAAATGTTTTATCAAAAGGTTTGAGAACTATAAAAAACTAATTGTGATAACCCTCCCAATAGTCCCACATCAAAAAATTAGAAGTTGATTAAGTGGTTTATATATTGTAAAGCAAGAAGGACAAGACACCAATTCGATCCCTTTTTGGGCTGTGGTGGCCCAAGTTGGTATGGACCTTGTCCGTCTTACTTTCTTGTAACGAAACGGGCTCGTGGGCCTGGGTCGTTACAATATGGTATCAGAGCCACACACCAGTCGGAAGTGCAGGAGCTAAGTGCCACACAGGGCAAAGTGCTACATTGATGGGAGCCACCTCTTGAACTTATGGGGGCCACAGGGCAAAGTGTTGTGAGGGCCACCTCTAGAATCCTGCCTGCCTGGTGGTTGTGATCAATTGACCCTGGCGACGAGGACGTCGCCTTTGTAAGGGGATAGATTGTGATAACCCTCCCAATAGTCCCACATCGAAAAAAAATTAGGAGTTGGTTAAGTGGTTTATATATTGTAAAGCAAGAAGGACAAGGCACCAATTGGATCCCTTTTTGGGCTGTGGTGGCCCAAGTTGGTATGGACCTTGTCCGTCTTGCTTTCTTGTAACGAAACGGGCCCGTGGGCTCGGGTCGTTACAATATGGTATCAGAGCCACACATCAGTTGGAAGTGCGGAGCTAAGTGCCACACAGGGCAAAGTGGTACATCGATGGGAGCCACCTCTTGAACCTGTGGGGGCCACAGGGCAAAGTGCTACATTGATGGGAGCCACCTCTTGAACCTGTGGGGGCCACCTCTAGAATCCTTCCTGCTTGGTGGTTGTGATCAATTGACCTTGACGACGAGGACGTCGCCTTTGTAAGGGGGTAGATTGTGATAACCCTCCCAATAGTCCCACATCGAAAAATTAGGAGTTGGTTAAGTGGTTTTATATATTGTAAAGCAAGAAGGACAAGGCACCAATTGGATCTCTTTTTTGTTGGTGGTGACCCAAGTTGGTGTGAACCTTATCCGTCTTGCTTTCTTGTAATGAAACGGCCCGTGTCGTTACATTATGGTATCAGAGCCACACACCAGTTAGAAGTACAGAAGCTAAGTGCCACACAGGGCAAAGTGCTACATCGATGGGAGCCACCTTTGAACCTATGGGGGCCACAGGGCAAAGTGCTACATTGATGGGAGTCACCTCTGGAACCTGTGGGGGCCACCTCTGGAATCCTGCCTGTCTGGTGATTGTGATCAATTGATCCTGACGAAGACGTCACCTTTGTAAGGGGGTAGATTGTGATAACCCTCCCAATAGTCCCACATCGAAAAATTAGGAGTTAATTAAGTGGTTTATCTATTGTAAAGCAGAAGGATAATACACCAATTAGATTCTTTTTGGGCTGTGGTGGCCCAAATTGGTGTGGATCTTGTTCGTCTTGCTTTCTTGTAACGAAACGGGCCCATGGCCCAGATCGTTAGACTAATTAGCTCAAAAAGGAAATGAAAATGCTTCATGCCCGAAGAGTCTTATAAAAGCCTATAATTCTTTAATTTATAGAAATTATCAAGAGCAGAGTTGATTTTTGATTTTTTTTTAAAAAAATTCATTCACTGCAACATTTCAATCCATCGCACCAAAGCAGATTTTAAAAGATAATTCAAACCTCCATTCTCCATGAACTGGTCCTTGCATGCAACTAATTTGTGTTTGAGATTGATTCTGTTTGAGAAAAAGAAATAAATAAAAAGATAATTTTTTTAGCTTCTTTTAGCAATTTTCTTTTATTTTTCACCCTTTAGAAGCATTTTTAGGTGATGTTATCAAATGCTTTTTTTTTTTTTCCTTTAGCATTCTAACCCTTTAAGTTGCATTTGATAGCCGTTAATCTATCGAGATAATTTAAAAGGGCCCATAAATAACTATGTTTGGTATGTATTTTAGATGATAATCTATCTTTTAGCGATAATCTAAATTATCAGATATAATCCAAATTACCATAGGAATGGATGGTTAATTTAAACAAAATTATCCTTTGATGGCTCCTTTTTAACAAAATTATCCTTCGATCTCCTTAGTCGCATCCTTCTCTACCTTTGTGTCGAAGGTAGCCACACTTTTTTTTGCAAAGTCGAACCCTGCAGACGCCGATAACTTCATAGTCTTCTTGAATATCATTTATAAATATAATTTTTTTTAAATATTATTATTTATAAATATAATTTTTTAAATTAAATATATAATAATATAAAATTTTAATAAATTTAATTTAAATTATTTTAAGAATTTAATATTATATGACTAATAATTTATTTGTCGTATCAAACATATAATCAATATTACCGTAGTATTATCTGTATATACCAAATATAGTAATTAATTAATTACTATCTATCATTAAGTGATAATTTATTTTATAAATAATTTATATTATCATTTTAATTTATCTGGCCATGCACAAAGCGCTTAGAATATTACAAAGTTTTGCCTGGACGGCTTTGCAAACGTTGACAGGAACCTCGTTATGGGTCTCCATGCTTTTCTTATCCAAAAATTAAAAGCTTGAATGAGATGGTAGCAACCGTAAGCACATGGCTGAAGACAGCTGGCACCGCTGCGTGCGGCCTCACCAACCACGTGCCCCCTCAAGGCATCCCCTGGATTCGGCTAACGACGCAACAATGAGCATAGCAATCCACGTAGCCTTCGAAATTGGAATCAAAGGAAAATGGTCTTCTCTTTATTTGAATACCTTTTTTTTACTTCTACTTCAAATTCATAATCATTTGATAGCGATGGTCTCAAATGATGTGGCTTTGCCAATGCCGTCCAAATGCCTATATATATATATATATATTCTATGGGAATAGACTCTTCTCAATTTGTATACCACCCTTTCTTTCTTTGACTTTGAGGACTTTGCTGGCATGTGGCGTTGGATCTAGTTGTTAGGACTTTGGATTGTTGAGAAGTCTCACCTTATCTTCCAACGAGGTCTTCATCAAAGTCGTCCAGCCTACTTAAGCTATATAGCCAACCTTAAGACCATTCTGATCCATGCTAAAGTCAACGATCGATAGATCAATACTTGAAACATGACGACATCCATGGCATGCATGGCTGCTAGTCTAACTCCTCCATGGTACATTTTGAAGTGGAACAGGACCAACTCTTGCAAATTAATAATCCAATTATATCTGTGGTACTGGACCAATCAGATGGAACAATGCCAACTCATTGGACGTGACAATATCTAAAGTCTTTTTATGACGATTAAGAACGACTAGAAGTGGTCTTTGCTTGGACGGCATAAACCTCAGACCGATCTTTTGTGATGGTAATCGGAAAGAGATTTGTTTACTAGACTTCTCTTTTTAAGTTTTAACTTGGGATGAGCTAATCAGGCTTTCAATCATTAATATAGAGATCATAGTTACAGGAAAACAGTACAAACCAACTCATTCCCCAGAATGAAAGCAAAGAAGGCCGTGGACTGATATTCCCAAATAACTTTGAGCCTATGCAATTCCAGCAGCGTTTGAAAAAAAGGAATTGATTGTGATTTGGAACATATTTTTTCTCATTATGTATAGGGTTTTCAAGATTGGTTTAAAGGAATTATATTTTTTTTCTTTTTTCCTTTTTTTTTTTTTTTGGTTAATTAAACACTATTCCTCCACCATTCCTTCCATCTTTGCATTTTTGCTCAGTTGGCATTGCATCTCAGAAGCTGACTTTTCCTTCCCTTTTGTTATGCAAGCATAGTTAATACATGTTTTCTAAAGATCGAAGATTAACAAAACTCATCCTCACAAATGCAAATATAAAATTAAGGCCCAAATATATATAATCAGAAGCTTATATAATTTTTTGTTATCATAGTTTGGCCGAGTTAATGAGAATTGTTGCCGCGGAAATTCGTTCTTCGACTCGGGTGCGATTCTGGCTTCTAATCCGAACGCCGATCTCGACGCTTAGGATGGAACCTGCAAGACAGCCCACACGCAGAGGATTTTCCTAGGGTTGCCCTCCACGGGGGACCCTCCGACGCCCAAGTCAGTGGAGATTCACAGCAAACAGACGTGAGAAGAAGACTCTCACAGAAAAGTTTCCCCGAATGGGTTTATCTTCAGGGAGCCCCGAGCTCTGTGGGAGCTTCAATGGAGTATGAGAGCCAGTGATTGAGTGCGTACCTAAAAGGTTTGAGAGTCATGGTTTTATAGGCAGTCATCTGGTACCTTGGGCACGTTGCGAGGGGTCTGAAAGTTGTTGAGATTCGAAACGAATTTGAATCAAGTTCGTTACAAGGCCAGTAGGGTCCGTATCTTGTTAGTTAGAAGATCGACGGTCAGGAGAGTTGATTGATGCCTTGAGATTCAGCGATCGTGTAGGTTCTAAGCTACCCCTATGGCCCTTAGGCCACTTTAGGATATGATTCTCCGTTTTAGAATCTCATTCAGTTATCGCGAATTCAAACTCTCCTGCACCGGATTCCACGGAGGTATTTGAGTGCCTCGGTTCAGCCGAGGCAAGGATCAATTCGGTTTTTCGAGGTGCGGAAAATAGCTCGGGCTGCTGAGGTATGAAGATAGCTCGGGCTGCTGAGGTATGAAGATAGCTCGGGCTACCGAGGATGAAGATAGCTCGAGCTGCCGATGTATGAAGATAGCTCGGGCCATCGAGGGGACATGATGCCGCTGAGGGCGATTGGGCTTCGCTGCTTGGTGGCTGTGACAGCTGGCTGACAAGACGTTGGGATTGGACTTGACCCGATTGTCGACGCGTGCGGGTATTAATGCAATGATAATTTTACCCCTCATCACATGTCCCCCACTCCCTAGTCAAAGTGTAAATTCGAATGTAGGGAGTAGAGTTCTGGAATAATTTCATTTATGGGGATTCGAAAAGACGGGCAATGATAATCTCGTAAATGATGGGCCATCGTTTCGTCATCATTTTTCACCAAAATACGAGGAGGGAACGCCTCGTTTCCAGCAGACTGCGATTGCGGAGGTCCCGCGTGGCAGGGTTTTTGCATTTTTTGGTGCCTACATCGGAAGTCTTAGCGCCTTGGGCTTTCTTTCTAGAGTGCTATTTAAAGAGGGCTAGGGCGGCGCTCCTTCTGCAACGCCTCTTCGTCCCTACCATAGAAATTTTTAGTTCCTTTCCCAACCCTTGCTAGCTTGTTCGTAATCTTCACTGACTTGGGCATCGGAGGGTCCCCGCGGAAGACAATCCCAAGAAAATTCTCTGCTCGCGCGGATTGTCTTGCATGTTCCACCTAGGGCATCGAGATCGACGTTTGGACACGGAGCCAGAACGCATCCGAGTCGGAGAATGGATTTCCGCGGCAACAAGAATAGTAGTTCAATTGTGGATTTGATTTTTCAATGAAATTTAAATAGTTTAATAACTGACCAGGAATCTTACTAAGATTAGTATTCTGGATCAAATGGAGTTTGGACTAAAAGTTTACAGACCTATATGGAATCTGAAGTCTTCAATGGATCTGACTTTGGAGGGCTAAGTGATCTTTAAAAATAAGTAGAAAAAAGAAACAGAAGTGCAAAGAAAAAAGCGGCTAAGAAAAGAAAAATAGAAGATATTTTAAAGCCAACTTGTTTCTTTGTTGGACAGTAATACAATCTTCGATTGAGGTAACATTTTAAAAGATAATAATTTGTAACATATTTTCCACATCCAATGGTCTAAAACTGATTTTATTTCCCTTAAGTGGTATTTTTTTTGTTCTTAATTTGAATATTTTTGTTTCATTCTTCTCTTGAAATCTACCTATATTGGTTGTGAAAATAATTCTTTGTTAATATATAGCATGCTAGAAGTTTTTGGTAATCCCATTATTGATTCATAGTGAAAGTTTTTTTAGTTTTTGTGATTTTTTCCTTCAACTTAAAGGATTTTTCACATTTAATCTTGGTATCTTGTAATTATATTTTTATAATTTTATGTATTATTATTTGGTTGCGCATACTTCATGTATTATTATCTTTGATTTTGCGTGTGAACCAAGATGGATGTGAACACCAAAAACCATATGATTATTTTGAATAGAGAACATGGAATAATTTGGAAAGTCAAGATGGACTATTACTTGAATGTACAGATAATTTTGGACCAATTGAATGAAAAAAAATCAAACAAGAAAAGATTAAAGAACACAAATCGAAAAGCTATTGTCCATATTTGGCCATGGATGGATAATAGTATTTTCAATCATTTTGCTAATGAAACATCAGCACAAACCCTTTGAAAGAAAGAAATTAGAAGACCTATATAAGAGAAAGACGGTAGAAAACAATGATTTTTTCTTATAAACAAAAGCTAGTAATTAAAGTATAAAAATAGTGGATCTATTATAAAGCATCTGAATGAAATAAAAAATAATATAATCAGTTGTTGCAATGAAAATGTCACTAGATGATGAACTTTAAGCTATCTTATTATTAAATTTTTTGTTAGTGTTGCCGTCGGGATCCGTCCTCCGACTCGGGCGTGGTCGATCTCCAGGAAGAGGGGTGCGGCGGACCTACAAAAAGAAGCCCACATGCGAAGGGACGCTGGGGGTGGTCCTCCGCGGAAGACCCTCCGACGCTCAAGTCAGTGGAGAAGAAATCGGCGATCAACCAGACAGTGGGGAGGTGGATCTCTCCGGGAGACCTCTCCGGGGGCGGCCAATCGAAGGCTCCAGAGGGCGGGAGCACCGACGAGCTGTCGGGAGAGAGGAGAGTGAGAGTGGGGGCGCAAGCGCGCAAGTGTACTTACAGAGTTGCGTACCTGGGGGAATGTGTGAGACTGATATTTATAGACTGTCGTTTGGGTCTTGAGCGCCTTCTGGAAGGTTCGGAGGTTGTTACGATATGGAGACGAACAGAATCAGGCCGTTATGGGGCCGTTAGAATCCGCATCTTGTTTGTTCAGAGATTGACGGCTGGGAGAGCTCCTTGATGCCTCGAGATCTGGTTGAGTAGGCCTGGGGCGGTTATGATAGGCTTTAGGCCACGTCCCGATATGATTCCTTGTCTAGGATGCCGTTTCGATAGGCTTGGGGTCTCCCGCCTCAAGTTCCGCGGAGGTAAGTGTTAGGTTTCGGATTGCAAATGAAGACGAGCTACGAAGGCCCGGAAGGGCCGAGCTAGAGAAGCCCGGAGGGAGCCGAGCTATGGAAGCCCAGAGGGGCCGAGCTATGGAAGCCCGGAGGGAGCCGAGCCACGGAAGCCCGGAGGAGGCCGAGCTACGGAAGCCCGGAGGGGCCGAGCTATGGAAGCCCGGAGGGAGCCGAGCTATGGAAGCCCGGAGGGGCCGAGCTATGGAAGCCTGGAGGGAGCCGAGCCACGGAAGCCCGGAGGAGGCCGAGCTACGGAAGCCCGGAGGGGCCGAGCTACGGAAGCCCGGAGGGAGCCGAGCTATGGAAGCCCGAGGAGGCCGAGCTACGGAAGCCCGGAGGAGCCGAGCTACGGAAGCCCGGAGGGACCGAGCTATGGAAGCCCGGAGGGAGCCGAGCCACGGAAGCCCGGAGGAGGCCGAGCTACGGAAGCCCGGAGGGGCCGAGCTATGGAAGCCCGGAGGGGCCGAGCTATGGAAGCCCGAAGGGCCGAGCTACGGAAGCCCGGAGGAGCCGAGCTACGGAAGCCTGGAAGGAGCCAAGCTATGGAAGCCCGGATGGGATGAAGGGAGGAGGTTAGCCTTAACCGCCTCGCACGGATATTAACGTAATGACAATTTTACCCCTCAACACATGCCCTCCACTCCCTAGTTCGAAGCGTAGGTTCAAGCATAGGGAGTACAAGTTCGAATGGCGCGTTCCAGATGGGACATCTTGGCTTGGACAGCTCACGCAATGATGCCCTAATTAATGCGACGGGGCCATCCTGCCTTCGGGGCTAAGGCTCCCTCGCGAGCAACTGCTGGGATTGCGCCACGCTACGGAACCCGATCGATCGAGCGTTTGTCGAGGCGATTTGGGACGCCTAGGATGAGACGCCCCACCTTTTTAGGGAGGCTTTCTTGGTGGAGAAGCGAAGTGACGGCCGTACTGCGTATATATATGTGTGCGCGTGCGCTCGGCGTCTTCTCATTTTGCTTTCAAAAAGGGGTCTGGCCCTCATCTTCCTCGACGCTTATTGTTTTCGTTTGGTACCCCCTTCAATGGCGATGAGCCCCGACGATGTGGCCTCCGAGATCGTTGCCGAGGACCTGGGAAGGATTCATCAGCGATATGGCTTGCCCTTGGACGTCGTCCTATGGGTGTCGGAGCCCGATGATAGAGTTACCCGGGATCTAGAGTCCGGGGTCTTCATCTACGAGGATAGTCTGAAGGCGGGTCTTCGTTTTCCTCTCCACCCCTGGTGAAGGAGATCATGACCCATTACAATATCAGCCCGCCAATGGTGGCCCCGAACAGTTGGCGGAATATCATCGGATTCATCTCGATGTGCCACCAGATTCGGATCGTAGCCACCCTTCCCCTTTTCCGCACTTGTTACCACCTGATTCCTGGGAGGAAGTCGGAGTGGCCCTATATCGGGCCCCGAGATCCTTCAACGTTATCGCGGATAAGCCCTCTTCCATCAAGGGGTGGAAGAGCCGGTTTGTTATCGCGGAGGGAAATGTCGGTTCCGATTTCCCTCGGCGATGGGGGGATGTTGCAAGGGATGCGGAGACACATCCGGCTTTGTCGGTGCAGGAGGAGAAGGACTTGGACGTCCTCCGCAATGGGCAGGTGTTTTCGGCTAACGACCTGCTATCGGAGGGGGCCCTCTTTGCAGCCGGGCTCAGCCCCCTGGACCCGCAAGGTGAGTCTCTTTTGTGCCGTGTATCTTTTTCGATTAGTGTGCTTGATTCTGAGTGTGTGCTCTATTCTAATAGCTGCAAGGTCGGCGTTGTCAAACCTCTCCAAGAGGAAGAGAGGAAAACGTCCCGGGGAAGGTAGCGGCGCGGACAGTGGCCGGCCCGTAAAAAGGGCTCATGCTTCCGTGAGGAGTCCGCTGGATGCCGGGGCAGTCATGGCAGAAGCGCCGGGGGCGAAGGAGAGCCCGGGGAGGGCGGTTATGGCCTCCGACCCTCTCGTGTTGGAGATATCGGACAGCTCAGATGAGGCTCCGATGGCTCATCCGACCGCGTCTCCCATGAAAGAGGAAACAGCGGCGGATTTAGAAGAGGGGATTGTTGCTGAGGAGGTTGCCGTCCCCGCAGGATCGCCACCGGCTCCAGCAAGAGAGGAAGAAGTGGCGGCCGCAGCCGGGGAGGTTCAGGGGGAACTTTCTCTCGGTCTCTCCGCAGGGGAGCACGGTAGCAGTGAGGCAGGTCAGACTGAGGCTTCGGGGGAGCCTGCGGAGGAGACACAAGTGGTGGAACAGGCTGGGATCTCGGAGGGCCCGGCGGCGGAGACACAAATGGTGGTGACCGAGGGAGGGGCGTCGAAGGAGGAGACGCAGGAAGGCGGGAGCTCCGTATTGGGAGCTTCTTCGAGAAAGGTTTTGGGGAGGCTGGCGCTTGGGCTGGCTGAATTATCTGAAGAAACCCAAGCCAGGGCCTTGGTAGAGGAGGCTGGGAGGCTAAAGGCCTCTCAGGTGGAGGCCGCCCAGGCTGGTCCTTCAGGCGGGGTTGGCCCATTCGGCAGCTCGGATGCTAGTATCGAGGAGGCGTTCTCTGCCATGATAAGATCGGCCTTGTATCCGGGCGCGGATCCTTAGCGACAAGTTTGCCGACCTGGGGTTGGTCGACGCTGCGTTCGGGCAGCAAGGCGTGGCAGAGAGTATCCATCTTCTTCCCGACATCAATAACACAACCTTGATGAGGATGACCCGGGCCTATGCCTCGCGGGTGAGTTACTTTTCTTGCGCGATAGATGTTTCTCGATTGACCCCATCGTGGGCTCTTATTCAATTTTTGCCTTCGCAGAGCGTTTTGCTTTCCCGGGCGATTTGCTGGTGCTTGAGTTTGGCGACGGGGGCCAGTGTCCAGGCCCGGAGGGAGAATGTCGAGCTCCAGTCGCGGCTGAAGGTGTCTGAGCAGTTTGAAGAGCTCATGGACACGATGGATAGGAACTTGAAGGGGGCAAGGGCGGCACATCAGGTCGCTCTGGCCGAGGTGTCCAAGCAGAGGCGCAGGGCGGAGGAGTTGCAGGAACTCCTGGCGAAAAACGACAATGCGTGCTTGGAGTTGGCCAGAATTGAGTCAAAACACTCCTTGGAGGTGAAGGCGATGCAGAAAGAACATAATGAGAGCATAGGTCGGCTGGGGAGAGAAGCTGCAGACGAGAGGAAGCGTTTAACCAGGATGCTTGGCGAGGTGGAGGAGCGACTGAAGCGCCGTGATAGCGAAATTGCCCATTTGAAAGAGAGCGCTAAGTGGCAACAAGGGGTGATAGCTCGGGTGAACAACGAGCTAACCCAAGCTCAGGAGGCAATCGGAGCCAAGCAATTGAAGATCGGCAGTCTGCAGGAGAGAGTTGAGCTGGTCGGGGCTGATAGGACAAGAGCCAGACGTGAGGCTGAGGAGTTGGCCCAGAGGTTGGCCGAGCGAGAACAAAGCGGTTAAGGGCTGCTATCCTCCCGGTTAGGCGCTGGACTTCTTTAACTGATGCTGGGGGCGCCATTTGTTGGAGAGCTTGAATCTTCTGGGGGTTAGCTTCGATGCCTCGCTGGGAGACCATGAAGCCGAGGAACTTTCCCGAGTTGACGCCGAAGGCGCACTTGGTCGGGTTGAGTTTCATTCCATATTTGCGCAACGTTGCAAAGCTCTCCGAGAGGTCCTCGACATGCTGTGACGCCTCCCTGCTTTTAACTAGCATGTCGTCCACATACACCTCCATGTTCCGGCCGATTTGCTCCTTGAACACCTTGTTGACCAGCCGCTGGTAGGTCGCCCCTGCGTTTTTAAGACCAAAAGGCATAACGCGGTAACAATAGGTACCTCGATCAGTTATGAAGGCGGTCTTTTCTTCGTTTTCGGGGGCCATTCGGATCTGATTGTAGCCGGAATAGGCATCCATGAATGACAGCATTTGGTGGCCTGAGGTGGCGTCCACGAGCTGATCGATTCGAGGGAGGGGGAAGCTGTCCTTCGGGCAGGCTTTATTGAGGTCGGTGAAGTCGATGCAGATCCTCCATTTGCCATTCAACTTTTTACCATGACGACATTTGACAGCCAGTTCGGATAATTTACCTCTCGGACGAAGTTGGCCTTTATGAGCTTGTCGACCTCTTCTTCAATGGCTTTCTGCCGCTCTGAGGCGAAGCTTCTCTTCTTCTGCTTAACGGGCCGGTGCCTCTCGTCCACATTGAGGCGGTGGACGAGGACCTCGGGGCTGATTCCTGGCATGTCGGAGGCGGTCCAGGCGAAGATGTCGGCATTGTCCTGGAGGAACCTGATCAATCTGTGCCGAGGCTCTCCTTTGAGTAGCGACCCAATTCTTGTGGTTCGGTCGGGACGAGCTTCGTCCAGCGGTATTTCCTCCAATTCTTCTGCCGATTCTCCCCGTTGTTCGGCGAAGTCCTCACGAGCGTCTAACCCGTCAACTTCGGGCATTCTAGACTAAAGGCTCGTAACGAAACATTACCGAGCCATGGCTTGACTTCCCCGAACCACTCCAACTCCTTGCTCGGTGGGGAACTTCATAGACAGATGCGGGATAGAGACAACCGCCTTGAGGGACATCAGGCCAGGTCTGCCGAATATGGCGTTATATGGGGATCTGAGGTCGGTCACCAGGAAATCGGACTGTACAATAGTCACAAGGGGCCAGGTTTCCGCACGGACCGTCAGGGTGATGACCCCTTCCGGGGTAATGATGTCGCCGGTGAATCCCATCAGGGTGGAATCTACGGCTCGAAGGTTTTCCATGAGCAATTTCATCCTGGCGAAACACACCGAGGTACAAAACATTTACCGAACTTCCACTATCGACAAGGATTCGGCTTACATCATAATTGTTCAAGTTGAGGGATACAACAAGTGCATCATCGTGGGGGAGCTGTATCCCAAGAAGATCATCATCGGAAAAGGAGAGCTCGCCGGTGCGTGCCTTCTTCGGCACCGGTGCATCACCGTCGCCCCTGGAGCTCGATCCGCCGGCCTCCTCAATCATGTTGATACGGCCAACCACGGGCGGATTTGGTGGAGGAGGGAGTTGTGGGAGCTCGGGCTGGCGGTCACCTCCTTGCTGCTGCGGCTCGGGTGCCCTCCTGAACTGATCCAGCCGTCCCCGCCGGATCAATCTCTCTATTTCATTCTTCAGCTGCCAGCATTCTTCGGTGTCATGACCATGCTCCCTATGATAGCGGCAGTACTTGGCGGGATCTCTTCGGGTCGGGTTCACTCGGAGAGGTACTGGCCGGGGAAGTTGGCACTCTATCTCCATGAGGATCTGCGCCCGGGGCACAGTCAGCGGAGTATAGCGATCGAATCGCCTGGGAGGACTCCGAGAGCGATTCCTTGGCGGCAGCGGAGGTGCTCTTTGGCGGCGAGGCGGACTTGGTCGACGGATGGGACGGTGTCTGTCGGGGACTTTGGGCTCTTGCTTCTTTCTTGCTTGCTCAGCGCGAGCCACCCTCCGCGACTCCTCGACCCTAGCGTATTTGTCCGCAAGGGCCATCATATCAGAAAGACATGGGAGGTAGCTGACCTCCATTGCCAGGTAGAAGTCGCTCTCCTTCGAAACTCCCCCCGCCAGGACGGACATAGCCACCTCGTGATTAAGGTGGTCCACCTCTAGCATGGCCTTGTTGAAACGGCCAAGATAATTCCTCAAGGACTCCCCCTCTCTCTGCTTGACTTCGGAGAGGGAGTCGGATCTTCGTCGATGGCGGCGGTTGCTGACGAATTGGCCAATAAAAAGGCGGCTCAGCTCGTCGAACGATTCGATGGAACCCGGTTTCAAGGCATTGAACCAGGTTCGGACGGATCCTCTGAGGGTGGACGGGAAGGCTCGGCAGAGGATCACGTCAGATGCTCCATGGAACATCATTATTGACCGGAAGCTACTGAGATGGTCGTCCGGGTCGGTGGAGCCGTGATAGGGCTCGACGGCTGGCAGTTTGACATGGGAGGGAATCACTTCCTCCATGATTCCCTTAGAGAAAGGGATGCCCTGCTCTGCCTTGGGCTGGGGCAGATGGGTCTGCTTGGCGGCGTCCAACTCCTGACGCATTTCCTGGATCTGACGGCGGATCTCCTCTTCACCGCCGAGAGGAGGAGCTGGGCGCGAGAACCGCAAGGACGGCGTGGAGTCATGGTGAGACGTCGCCGGGGAGAGGGAGCGGGCTCGCCGAGATCTGGGAGGATCTCTATCGTAACCGGTTCGAGGGACCGGTTTGTCCCCCCTGGGGCGATGTGGGGGATCCGCTGACTCATGCGGGTCAGAGGAGGAGGTCGCCGGCGAGGAAGAAATCGCCGTTTCTTTCTGAGGATGCGAAGCAGGAGGAGCTACAAGGCGCTCCTGAACCAGGTGGGTGAGGGCCTGGACCTGTTGGACCAGCGTAGCGAACTGGTCTTGGGTCACCGGGATAGCAGGTGGCGACGGAGTTTCGACCGGTGGGGGTTGTGGCGCTGCAGCGCCAGTCGGATCAGGCCTCTGGGAAGCGACCTGATCTTGGGCATCAGAGGCTGCTCTCCTCCGGTTGGCCATTGGAGAGGTTCTTCTCCGGATTTAGATCCTTGTCTCCTTTCTTCAAGTATTAATGGGACTTGAGGCCCTTCCTCTAGCGCCAATCTGTTGCCGCCAGGATCCGTCCTCCAACTCGGGCGCGGTCGATCTCCAGGGAGAGGGGTGCGGCGGACCTGCAAAAAGAAGCCCACACGCGGAGGGACGCTGGGGGTGGTCCTCCGCGGAAGACCCTCCGACGCTCAAGTCAGTGGAGAAGAAATCGGCGATCAACCAGACAGTGGGAAGGTGGATCTCTCCGGGAGACCTCTCCGGGGGCGGCCAATCGGAGGCACATGGAAGCCCAGAGGGGCCGAGCTATGAAAGCCCGGAGGGGCCGAGCTATGGAAGCCCGAAGGGAGCCGAGCTACGGAAGCCCGGAGGGAGCCGAACTACGGAAGCCCGGAGGGGCCGAGCTACGGAAGCCCGGAGGGGCCGAGCCACGGAAGCCCGGAGGGGCCGAGCTACGGAAGCCCGGAGGAGGCCGAGCTACGGAAGCCCCTCCGCCGAGCTACGGAAGCCCGGAGGGAGCCGAGCTACGGAAGCCCGGAGGGAGCCGAGCTACGGAAGCCCGGAGGGGCCGAGCTACGGAAGCCCGGAGGAGCCGAGCTACGGAAGCCCGGAAGGAGCCGAGCTATGGAAGCCCGGATGGGATGAAGGGAAGAGGTTAGCCTTAACCGCCTCGCATGGATATTAACGTAATGATGATTTTACCCCTCAATAGTTAGATAACTGAAAAACCTTGATGATATCTCTAAAAAACTCAGATGAAGTTTTTAGCATGAGCCTATTACTTCAAGTTTGTTGGATGAAAAAAAAGTAAAAGAAAGCCATTAAGAGCTTCTTATTCTCAAGGGCTTATGACAGAGAGGTATGATAGAAGTAAAATAAAAAGCCTCAGAATCATAGAAAATTTAGAAAAAAATTTAAGTCATTAAACTTATACCAAAAATGCTAAGCCCCTTAAGAAATGACATGCCATAATGACTTTCAACTTGAACGCATTTTGGATATGGAGAATTGTGTATAGAGAGGAGTTTCATCTAATCAACAATCTTCGTATAATCTAATTTTTTTTTTTTTTTCCATTTTTCAATGCTTTACAAATTGCCCTCGCAAGCAAAGTGATAGAGATTGTTGCCTTCTTGTAAGATGTTCCTAGCTAGCCAATATTTCATGATAAAGCCAGGAGAATGAGGTGGTAGCGAGAGGAGACTTTTCCAGTGATGATAAGCACATGACCGAAGACGGCTGGCACGGTTGGTGCGGTCTCACCAACCAC
This sequence comes from Calamus simplicifolius, assembly GCA_900491605.1. Taxonomy (NCBI): domain Eukaryota; kingdom Viridiplantae; phylum Streptophyta; class Magnoliopsida; order Arecales; family Arecaceae; genus Calamus; species Calamus simplicifolius. The sequence goes on along the minus strand of UESW01004799.1, from coordinate 290,907 downwards.
GTGCCCTCAAGGCATCTCTGGATTCATTCAGTTAATGGCAGGCAGGCCTTTTCCATTGACGCAACAATTAGCATAGCAATCCACGTAACCACGGAATCAAAAGGAAATAATGGTCTTCTTTTTAATTTCAAATTTATAATCATTTGATAGTGATGATGGCTTTGCCCGTACGTGCCGTCCAAATGGTAATATTTTTCCATCGCAAGAGACCCTTCTCAATTTCGATACCCTTTCCTTGAGGATGGACGTACGTCTCCGCCCAAGGTTTGGATCTACTTGTTTGGATTAATAATATGGATTGGCTGACCGCTGAGACGGTAGTCCAGTGATTGGGTTTCCTTCACACAATCACGACGTCTCAGGTTCGAGGAATGAGGTTGCGGCTGACTCAAATAATTCTAAGGTTAATCCTTGGGGCCTAAAACGCCGGTGCTGGAGGGGCTAAGGTTTCTTCTAGTCTCCCTATTTTGACTGTTGGCATCTGGGTGGGGTCAGGTTGACCTACTCGTCTTCGGGCGGGGAACGGCTGCGCAAATCTCGCGCCGTGCATGGAACATATCCTGACGGGAACGAAGCCGCATGGGACCTAGCTACGGGTCGGCAATAGCCTCCTTCCCCTTTTCTTGTACCAAAAAAAGACAAATATGGATTGGCTGGAGAGATCGGGTCAACACCACCACTACTGCCAAACAGCGTTGAGAAATCTCTACCTTATCTCCAATGACGCGTTCACCAAAGTTGTCCAACCATCCAGCCAACCTTAAAGTCCATTCTTGGTCCATCTCAGTTGTGCCAACCAACTTAATATAATTGGTTTATCCTGGCTAAGTGAAGTCAATTTGCAAGTAGAGGCATTGAGTCATGCTTGGCATGGCACGTTTAGGCCATCGTGCCTCTAAAATTACCATGTCATATCTGGCACGGTCCAGTAACAAACGGATCGCCCAGGCATGGCATGGTAAAAAAAAATTCGACGAAAAAAATTTTTCAAGCCAGATACAGCACGCCAGGCCCATATGGTCTGACATATGACTTTTAAGTAGGCTAAGCTCGAAATAGACCTCTCTTTTGTTTTTTTTTTTTTTTGGAACAAGCGGGCGATCACATAAGTCTCGTGCGAATCAGCCCAGATTGATCTAAGTACAAAACTGCAAAATAACAGGACAGGGATCACCTGGCCTCCAAAACCATGAACCACATGTTGGGCCACTGAAGCGGCCACCCAGTCCGCCGCCGAATTGGCTTCTCAATAAATATGACGATCTGGGAGCTATCAACCTTTGCAAGATAGACCAGATATCCCTAATAATCGAGATAGTGGGGCACCAGGAGCAATTCTTCTTCAGCAGAAAGGAGATGACTATCATAGAATCACCCTCGATCATGAACCTCTGAGCATGAAAGTTCGAGCGGCATTAGACCTCTCTTTTAAGTAGGCTAAGCAAACCTGGCTTTTAATTAATACCATAGAGTCCATGATTAAAAAAAAAAGCATAAAATATCATATCGCTTCAAAATTAAGGTATGACATTATATAGATATGACACTATATAAATCAACACAAACATGATATAATTAATTAATTATATATAAAATTATAATACGAATGTGATTTTATTACTAAATAGGTCGCATAATACAACACATATACTCTGTTTGATAAACAGGTTGTCTCGAGTTGATACAACATGACTTAGTTAATAGACACTAAACATGGACATGCACTACCCACGTATAATAACAAACTTATATTGCTTCATTTTTTTAATATAAAAAAAATATATTGTTCAACACAATATATAATCACATCATAAGTTTATTACAATATTAATAATTTAAACTAAATAATTTCAGTTTCATCATTTATAAGAAACTAAATTGTATAAAAAATTAAAAACATAACGAACTTTAATTTAATCTAGCTATAACTATATTATTTTCAAGTTGATGGATTAATATGTGACATGATACCATTTTTCATACCATAATTATATCAATATAAATATGAAACAAAACCTGTCTAAGGTCAACTTAAAACTATATATTTTGTAGTGGGTTCAAGTCATGTTAAGATATCGTGCCTAAGTTTGCCACACTTAGTATAAACCAACTCATTCCCTGGGAAAGTAAAATCAGCTTAAGTATTGACTTAGAACACAAGAAATGATTGAGCTATTTTGGAAGTCTCCCTCCAACTGAAATGAAAGTCACAAAGAAGCCCATGGGCTGATATTTCCAAATTACTTTGGAGCATATTCTTCCTGTCAACACCGTTGGCTAAGATTTAGGACATTTTTTTCTCATTCTGTACAGGGCTTTCAAGATTTGTTCAGGTGATACCTTGTTAAAGAACGTAGGTGGGATGAGGGTTGAGAAGGTTTTTTTTTTTAAAAAAAAATTATCATTTGCCATTGCATCTCAGAAGCTGACTTTTCCTTCCCTTTTCTTATGCAGGCATGGTTACTTTCATGAAACATGTTGTTGACTAAAGAAGATTAACAAAAATCATCCTCCCAGATGCAAACAAAGTTACAAAATTATTGGTTTAGACTGAAAGTTATATATAGGACGGCAGCAAGTGCCCGAAGGCAAATTAAGGCCCAAAGATTTTCAGCAACAAGTTAACATTCTATTTAAACATACATTGACATAATTGAGATTTTTTTACTCGAAGAGATAGGAAACATATACTGAGATTTATTATTACCCTCAATAAGAATATTAAGGCTGTATTTGATACGATGGATAAGGAAGGATATCCCCTAAATATCCCTCTTATCCCAAATGCTATAGCTATAAGGGATAGTGCTGAAAAAGTTTAACCAGAAGGGATAACCCATGTTTAACCATAGGGGTTATCCCCTGAACTTATTTCCTAGAGAACCCAGGAATAACTAAAGTTATCCCTTGATGGCAGAGTGGTAATTTTAAAAAGATGCTTATCCCCTCAGCTATCCTCTGGATAAATGCTATCCTATACATTTATCCAGGGATAGCCAAAAAACTATCAAACACAGCTTAAAGCTCTGGCGATTTCTTGTTGCCATAGCTTGGCCAAGTTAATGAGAATAATCGTCCGGTTATGGATTTGATTCTTCTCTCGAATTTAAATTTAAATGGTTCAATCACTGACCAGGAATCTTACTACTTAAATATAAATTGAGCAATTTAAGTTGGATCAATTGTTGTCCTTTCCTCCACCTCTAAGAGAGCCACAGTGGCAAGGTTTCAGGTTAGGTCCGGCTTTCAATAAATCCAGACCCAAAATCGTTGGGATTTTAGGTGCAAATTTTTTCCATACCCAAACTTGGATTTGGGGTGATAAAACCATATCGGGTTTTTAAGTTGGGCTCAGTGCATTGGTTTTGGATTAGCTGCAAATGCAAATAAATTCCTTAATTTCGGATATCCGAAAATATTTATTCGTCAATTAATCAGACTAAAGTCCTCAATACATTAAAATTTTATATTATGCTCTAAAAATTAAATCATAAACAAGAAAAACTTAATAACTAATTGTATAAAAATGATTGACTAAATATTGAAAACATGAATGTAATTTAAAGTAAATTATGATAAACAAACGTGTTATGGAACAACTTTTGCTATATAAAGAGTTTAGAAATTGAAGGGTGCACAATAAGATTAATGTTTTGGATTGGACCGGGCTTGGTCTTAAAAATTATAAACATATATTAAATCCGAAGTCTTTAATGGATTTGACTTTGGCCTCATATCTGATACTGTTATGGATGGTTAAAGATCAAGTTTAGGACATATTCGAGCTGGGTTCGCCAAGTAGAAGTGACAAACCCTAATTATTGAGCTTAAGCATGTAATCCAATTGGATAATCAAAAAATTAGAAACAAAAATAGAGATGACCGACCTATACTTAAAATTGATAGAAAACATACGAGTGAGGCAGAATTTCTTTGAGTGATGTCCTGAATCACATTCACCTCAAATCAAACTGTAACGCTCTAAGCCCAACTGCTAATCCAATTAACTCCGTTAGTAAACTGAAACTATGTGGCCTAAAAACTTGAATAAAAGTTAATGGACAGCAAGTAGACTAGAGTTATAAACATATAATGTATTTCTTTTCCATCCAATATGTGACTAAATTTAGGATATCATAATCTTTCCTCCTTATTATGCGACGTCCTCACCGCACACTACGCAAGCTAGCCAGAATCTACCTCCGAGTTGGGTCGTTGGTGCTGCAAAGATGGCTCCACGCCATAGTAGAACTCCACCACCATCCCATGAGTAACCCTTTCCTCATACCCACTAACTTTCGTATACTCGGATCAGCTTTGATACCATTTGTAGTGCTAGTCCAATTAACTTATTATTAGATCAAAATAATGTGGCACAAAAACTCAAATAAAAGCCATAAACTTGAATTATAAGTACAAATAATACTTTCTTTTCTCATTCAATGTGGGTTTGGGGTATTACAATCTTCTCTCCTTATAATGCGACAATCTCATTGCATGCCATAAGCTAACCAGAATTTACTTTCGAGTCGAATTGTTGGTGTTACAAGGATGGCTCTATGCCATAGCAAAACTCTATCATTGTTTCATACGGGTCGGCTCTGATACTATTTGTATCATTCCAAGCTAACCTAGTAGCCTAATTAATCTCATTAACGGACCAAAATTATATGACCCAAAAACTCAAGTGAAAGTTAATGGGTAATAAGTGTACTTAAGTTAATAAGCACATAACATATTTCTTTTACATCCAATGTGAAAATAAATTTGAGATATCACAATTTTTTTTTCCTTATATTGTAAAACTTTTTTTATTTGGGTTATCACGAACATAGTATAATCATATCTTTTTTATGTATTTTATAATTACTTATGCTTATTATTTGAAGGCAAGAATTTATGCCCTTGTATTCATTGCTTATGCTGGGAACTCCTTAAGGCCTATGTTGAATCTTGAAATGGTTCGAGTTTAATAATTTAATTTTGTAGAAGGCTTGGACTTAAGCAAAATTTGTTAATTTGAGCCTGTTTGTCGAAGCCTTTGCCTTCATCTTGATCTTGTTGAAAACTTAGCGACTCCGCCATGGAATTAGCTTATCGTCTGCTATGAATAAAATTGGAGTTTCTATTTCAAAACATCCGGAGAGGAAATGTCTAGTGTAAAATCAAGACCAAGCTCATCAAGTACAAAATGAATCAAACATTGTGTTTCTAGAATAGTCTTTATGCATCGCCTCCGGTGTATAAAGCCGTGCACTGCATATTGGTTTGCGCACCTGTGCATACGCATAAGGTACACCGGGTCTAATGGACCGTGGCGCACATGCGCATAAGCACATGCACGCATAGACACGCAGTCATTAAGCTGCGGTGTGCGAGCACATATGGTTGCATGATTATTGCACGACTTTGTACATCGAAGGTAGTGCACAAAATCTTTTTCTTATATTTTTAGGCCTAAATGGGTTAATGGGCCAAAGTCTGACTTTAATGAGGTCAAGACTCCAGTCCACTAACTTTTGGTTTAAGAATAATTTTGATCAAATAGCTAGCTGCATAGATTTTTAACTTAACTAGAACAAATTGCAATCAACCCGTATAATAGACTCAAATTTAACATATTGATTTAGAGTAAGAAATATTCTTTCTAAATGTTAGAATAGTTCTGTACTTTTTTCTTCAAACTTTATAATATAATTCTTTTAATTCACATTTAATGTTAGATTTTCATGCACTTCTTGATTCTTGTGCATTGCTCTTCTAGTTCGAAGATCCCATGTTATAGTTAGATTTTAATTATATTTCAATCAAACTAAAAAAAATTAAAATTAGTTTTAGAAGTGATTATATTTTTCTTTAAAGCCAATCATTCGTTACTTCTTTTCCATTCATAATCTATGACAAACTTGATATATATATAAGTTTATGATGAAAAGAGTTCTTTAGATTTACAAATTGTTTAGGCAAGACTAAATCATTAAAAGAAATTATGCGCTAAATTAAACTTCAAAAAAAATCTCAAATTTGTGTTCAAATATGATTATTAATTGAGCTTATGGTTAGATTTTAATTATATTTTAATCAAACTAAAGATAATAGAATTTAAAATTGGTTTAAGAAGTGATTATACTTTTCCTCAAGACCAATTATTCATCACTTCTTTTCCATCCACAATCTATGACAAATTTATTTTATATAGAAGATTACTGTGATAAGAGTTCTTTAGATTTAGAAATTGTTTACTCTTGATTAATTGGCTCACCAAAGAAGTTATGTGCTGCTGAATTGAGCTTCAAAAAGTCTTGAATTTATATTCAAATATGATTATCAATCAAGTTTATCGTTATATTTTGATTATATTTAATCAAACTAAAGATAAACCGAATTAAAATCAGTTTCAGAAGTAATTATATTTTCTTTAGGACCAATCATTCATCACTTCTTTTCTTTCCACAATTTATGAAAAATTTATTATGTATAAAAGATTATTGTGATAAGAATTCTTTTAGATTTAGAAATTGTTTGCTCTTAGTTAGTTGGCTCACTAAAAGAAATTATATGCTGAATTGAGCTTTAAAAAGTGTCAAATTTGTATTAAAATCTAATTATCAGTTGAGTTTGAGTGTGGGTTATGGAGTTTAACTATTATGATAGATTCTAAATCAATTTTGTTCTTGACTTTTTTTATTCAACTTCAGATATGAATGCAACATGGATCTAACTTGAGTCGGATTTATTTATAGCCCTAAGAGCCACCATTTCTCAAACTAAGCTGAAAATAGGTAGGCCTAAGCATAAATGAAAGTGGGTTAGGATGAGTTCATATAAAAGTTGTTTTATTTTATTATTTTTTACTTTTATAGTGTCAACATGAAATCCATGACATTATAAATGCATTTCATGCATAGGTTATGACTTATTTAAAAAGCAATTTTATAATACTAAAAGATATGGAAATATAGAAATATAGATGAAGTTGTTGTTACGTTTTGCTAGTAAATAACCATATTTCTTTCATATGTATGAATTTGAGATATAAAGATCTCTTCATACTCAATAGATATTGGTGGAAATTGACAAAATGGTAAAATAGTTAATCTCATAATAATTAAGAATGATTTTATTAAATTGAGAATAAAAGAGGAGAAGAGTAAAAAAAGAAGAGTTAATAAAGATGATTTATTATCTTCCATCAGTAATATTGAAAATGAACAGAGTGGGATAAAAAGATAGAATTATAGATAAATAATATATTTTCTAATTTTTCATTATTAACATTAGCAATAGAATAAAGATATTATTTAAATTTGATATTGAAAGATACGAAAAGAATAATAAAAAAATTCAATAAATACATATAAATAGTAAAATATGGCAAAACTTAAATAGTTATTCTCAAAATAATTTATTATAATTTTTATCAAATTAACAACTATAAATATCTTAATTCATTACTTTCTATACTTTCTATAAACATGTACTATAGACACAATTAGAAACTTTATGTTATATAGTTAAAGAGAAAAGAAAAACAAAGAAAGAGTGAGGAAAACTTTATATATATACACATATATATTCATACATTTCATTTTTTTTATATAACTGCTTTGAAGTTTAAAAAAAAGATTTAAATACTTTAAATATTTTTTGTTCATGTAAGATGAAGCTTTATTTTTTCCTTCCATTCACCATTATCATTATCCTATAGCACACTGTATGTTTTTTTATTTTTCCTTCTCTACAATTATTTTGTATGCTTTAAAGCATTTATAAACTCTACCTCTTACTTTCTTTTATAAAAAAATATTTTTTCTCATATATTTAAAAGTATTTTTCTTCACAATAAGATTATAAATTTAGCTTACTACTACAAAAAGTTAATTAGACTATATCTAAAAAATATAGTCTTTTATATATAAACTACGTTTTCTAAACCGTTATTTAGGTGAGTGCAGTTAAAAATATGACTGTAGTTAAAAGTCCTATTTTAGACTACGTTTATAGACGTAGTTACAAGTTGAAAAAATTGTAGACTTTAAATACATTTAGACTACGTTCTTATCAGAAATTGTATTATGTAACTATACAAAGACTACGTTTTTATCAGAAATTATAGTTAAAAGTAAAAAAATGTAGTCTTTAAATACATTTAGATAACATTTTTTATCAAAAACTGTAGTTAAAAGTCAAAAAAAAATGTAGTCTTTAAATATATTTAGACTACATTTTTATCAGAAATTATAATTAAAAATAAAAAAATGTAGTCTTTAAATACATTTAGCTTACTTTTTCATTGAAAAACGTAGTCTATTATGTATATTTAGATTATATTTTTATCAGAAAATGTAATCTATAACTGTACATTTAGACTATGTTTTTAGACTATGTTTTTATATTGAAAACATAGTATAATATCCAATGCTGTCATACAAACATATACTTTCAATTCCAAAAAAATCTTAAAATATTGAATTGAAATATCTAATGTTGTCATATAAATATCCAATACTGTCATACAAACATATACTTTCAATTCCAAAAAAACTTAAATACATTGAATTGAAATATCCAATACTGTCATACAAATATCCATAGCATTTTCAGATAATCCAAACTTCAATAAACATTTCCATAACATTTCTTCAAATGAAACCTTGCAAGTACTCGACCTATTTTCCGCGCATAATGTCGATCTCTTTTTATTTATAAGTTTTCTTCTCGCCAAACTGCATATACACATAAGTTACTCAGAAATGAACATTAAATAATACATGACACAAAAATCAAAATACTACTTATATGAATCACGTATGTAATAATAACCTACCTTTTTTATAGGTTAAAATGATATGATTCTCAATGTTTTTCTTCATATACATATACATGATGACATAAAAGGAGAGAGGCATACTTTCGGATTTGTTGTCTCTTCCCAATTAGCGGAATTTGCAGTCATAGAGTCTAGCCTCGCACCGATGACTACATGGGTAAAATTTAGCAACAAATAAACAAAAGGTAAAAATTTAGCAACAAATAAACAAAAGGCATAAACTTACCAATATCATAAAACCCAGCTTTAATAAAAGCAGCACCGTCAGCAACTACCTGAAGCCTAGATGAGAGCATTGCCGGTTCACAGTATAGAGGATCCAGAAAATTTGTTTATCCTGCTGGGTTTAACAAAAGGAGATAAATTCATATCAAACAAGAAAATGTAAAAAACCATGAAAACTAGCATATAATGCAGCCATCCTGGACTCAGTTGCTCTTTGAGGGCTTAGTGCCAGGATGGTTCCTACTAGAATATCACCGACTTCACTTGGATTTAGTGTAGTCTTGTCCAACAATGCCTATTATTACACAACAATAAATAAACGCTAAATAAGATGCTACTTGTTGCCAAATCATGTGACAGTAAAAAATTGAAAAAATAAACCTGAAGAACAATGGCTAGTAGGTCCTCAGGATGTGCATCTTTAAATCCTACCCATTTGGATTTGCAAATCAGAGTTCAATAAACACTGTACCATACCATATGGCAAGAGAATAAAATTAGCTATCATTGCACTTGTAAGATGCTAATGCTGAACATAATAAATCATTGAAGTTGCAATGTTTCGGTGTAACCATACCATGCCAACATTTGATCAGCATAATAAGAATAATGTAAACTAAATCAAAAGAAGCTTACCGAACAAATCTTTACTTTGTTTTGATAAAAGGAAGATTACCTTGCCCTATTCTTCTGCTTCCTTCCTTCTGTGCCCCTGATTCAGTTGTCTCTTAGCACTTCAAGCACATTTCACTACTGATTATGAGCAATTGCTGGGGTAGTGCAGATCAAATAGCATTAACTACAGTTAACCATTTGCAGTATTCAAAGCTTGTGACAGCCAGTTCTCTCAAATCAATTGTTGTTTTTCATGTCATGAAATAAACTACAACTTACTAGAAAAGGAGCTGTAATATAATCTTTAACAAGGTTTGCCTTGAACAGTAACTATAGGCATCCACCTTTTCCCTGGGTAGAGATCGAGCAAGCCACAATTGCATCAATTTAAAAGTAAGTCAATTGGGAGTTCAACATTGCTCACATTTTCTTATATCTGAAAGAGATTTTAAGACTTTCCCAGCTATTACACTGATTCACAGTTACAGCATCAGCAAAACTGGATGCCATTTAATAGAGAACTTACATCAGATCAGGTGTAGAAAGCATTTCCATGAACCACCAAAAGTCCTGTAGCAAGCATAAAATCTGTTTCCAGAAAACAAGAAATATATCCATTCATCAAACCTATGTGCACCATTGCATACTTCCTACATTTTGATGTTTGAAACGTAGACATGCACATCCATGCACGAAACATCTATCACATTGCCAAGGCAAAGATATTATGTGCATTTTATCATATATAAAAAATAAGATCTGAATTCGTCAACATCCAAAATCAATGATTATTCAAAATTTACCTGAGAAAAATTAAAATCTTTCAAACGTGAGTTTCCCTCTTTTTTTTTTTCTGTTAATAAAACTTGAGCTTTGCTTGATTTCCTTACTACAGTTCACTAGATTGAGAGATGCACATCTATATACCATTCTTATTTACTCCTGCTTCAGCCTGCTACATTAAAACTACATCAATTTATCATAACATACGTACAAGCCTAAAACTGAGTACGTCAATAGCAAAACTAAAAAAAAAAAAAAAAACATTTGGGTAGTAAAGATATAGGCACAACAGCTACCAAAAATCTTGCTATTATCAAAACATCACAAATCCGTACAATAGCGTCAATATTTTTTCAAAAAAAGAAAAGAAAAAAAAAAATCCTAAAACTAAGCAAGCCAACCATCAAGAGCCTAAAACGTGGAATCCTGAAATCTCGGTATTTAACAGCTTTCGGAAATATGATGTGACAACAGTCGTAAATTCAGGATTCTCCCAAAGGAGTTAAACAAACAAGTAGCAACAGAAACAAAAGAAAGGAAATCCGAAATCCTCACCATAACAATCCAAAATCAAATATAGATCCATGAACTACTCATTTTGGCATCTAGATAGCAGGATCCAAGAAGAACTCATCATTTATCAGATATAAATCCGATGTATAAACCGTCATAAATCTTACGATTAGTTGGAATAACAGTCAGGAGAAAATGAATCAAGAATTCACTGCAAGACAAATCGAAGAGTTAAAAGAAATCAAATGACGGGATAGAAGATTACCAATGAGAGCTCAAAAGGAGAACTAGACCCAAAGGTCCCTTCTTCCCCTTTCTTTTTCGGATCCGAGAGGAAGAAGACGGATGAACCTTCTGGTTTTCTTCACCACCGCCTGCACTCTAGTTGATGAGGGGTAAAATTATCATTGCATTAATATTCGTGCAATCCAAGATATCGGGTCGAGACCAATCTCTATATTCCGATGGACAGTTATCACATCCGAAGAACAACAGGGCCGAATCGCATTCAGCAGAGCCCTCGATGGACCGAGCTATTCTCACGCCTTACGAACCGAGCTATTCTCGTGCTTCGACAGATCGAGCTATTCTCGCACTTCGGTAAACCAAGCTACTCTCATGCCTCGGCAGATCGAGCTATTCTCATGTCTCGAAAACCGAGCTATTCTTGTACCTTGACAAGCTGAATTATCTCTACGCCCCGGCCAGACCAAGGCGTTTAAGCACCTCTATGAAACCAAACACGGGAGAGTTCTAAGCCGTAATAATTGAACAAGACCTCTAGCGGAAAATTATGTAAATGATGTTGGAAGTGGCCTAAGGCCTACAGAATAGCCTAGGACCTACAGAATTGTCAAATCTCAAAGCATCAACCAACTCTCCTGGCCGTTGATCCTCTAACTAACTAGATACGGATCCTACCGACCTCGTAACAAACTTGATTCGAATCTAATTTGAATCTTAACAGTTTTTGGACCCCCTATGACGCGCCTAGAGAATCACATGATCGCCTATAAATACCCCAGCCCTGAAGTCTTTCAGGTACGCTTCCACTGACACTCTAACTAAGAAAACTCCATTGAAGCTTGATCAGAGCTCTGAGTTCTTGAAAGGCCACTCACCTTGAGGAACTCTTCTGTGAGAGCCTTCTCCTTATATTTGCTTGCTATGTATTTTCACTGACTTGGGCATCAAAGGTCTTCCGTAGAGGGCCATCCCGAACACTCTCTGTGTGAGGACTATCTTGCAGGTCCCATCCGAGCGAAAGACCATCATCCAGATCCTGAGCCGAGCTGCACCCGAGTCGAAGAGCAGATTTCCGCGGCAATAGATTGACGCTAGAGGAAGGGCCTCAAGTCACGTAAACTTGTAATCCAAGAGACAAGGTTCAAAACCAGAAGAAGAATTCTCTAATGGCCAATCGAAAGAGAACCACGTCCAATGCTCAAGATTAGGCCGCCTCTCAAAGGCATCTGATCCAATCAGCGGTGTAGCATCACCGTTATCACCGCCAGCTAAGACTCCTTCACCACCGATGGTGGCGATGACACTGGACCAGTTCGCTACCCTGGTTCAGTAAGTCCAGGCACTAACCCAGCTGATCTAGGGACTCCAGGGGGTTCCCCATCCAGCTGCCCCTACTTCATAGCTTCATAAAGGGGCAGCTGCTCCCATTCCGCCAGCGATCTCTTCTTCTAATTCGCCTGAAGCAACGGATTATCTTCATCGACCCGCGAAGGCCAAGCCAGCACCGCAATGGGCTAAAGGGAAGAGCTTGCTCAAGTCTCGATGAGCTCGCTCTCTCTCCCCGATGTCTTCTCAAGATTCGACACCGCTACCATCTTCTCATCGCTCAATCCCTCCAACCACTCTAGATGAAGGGATTAGGCAGCAGATGCAGGAGATGCATCGGGAATGACATCGGGAGTTAGACGCCGCTAGGCAAGCCCTTCGTCTCAGCCGAGAGCGAAGTAGGGCATTCCTTTCTCTGATGGCATCATGCAGAAAGTGATCCCTCCCCATATAAAGCTCCCCGTCATTGAGCCGTATCATGGATCTGCCGATCCCAATGACCATATGAGTAGTTTCAAATCCATCATGATGTTCCACGGAGCATCAGACGCGATCCTCTGCCGAGCCTTTCCCTCCACCCTCAGGGGATCTGCTAGAACCTGATTTAACAGCTTAAAGCTAGGTTCCATTGATTCTTTTGACAAGCTAACCATTTATTCATCAACCAGTTCATCAGTAGCCATCGCTAGCGACGGAGGTCCAATTCCGTCTCCGAAGTCAAGCAGCGGGAGGGAGAATCTTTGAAGAATTACCTTGGTCGTTTCAACACGGTCCTCCTAGAGGTCGACCACCTCAATCACGAGGTAGCCATGTCTGCCTTGGCAGGAGGAGTGTCAAAGGAAGGGGATTTCTACTTGGCTCTTGAGGTTAATTACCCGAAAAGCCTCTTTGATATGATGTCCTTGGCGGATAAGTATACCAAGGTTGAAGAATCGCGGAGGTCGGCCCGACCCGAGCAATTGAAGAAGAATGAGGCAAAGGGTTTAGAAAAGCATCGATCCTTCCATCGTACTAGCCCGCCTCGCTGTCAGAGAGCTCCTCCACCACCTCCTCGAGATTGAACCCGGAGCCCAGCTCGGAGGTTTGATCAGTACACTCCTCTCACAACACCGAGAGCGCAAATCCTGATGGAGATTGAGCGCCAGATTTCTTGACCTCCTCCTCTCTGGGGCAATGTGACTCGACGGGATATGACTAAGTATTGCCACTTCCATCGAGACCATGGGCATGATACCGAGGACTTTTGGCAGCTCCAAAATGAGATCGAACGACTAATTCGATGGGGCAGGCTGGATCGATTTAGGAGGGCACCAGAGCCGAACAATGAAGGAAATCGCATGCTCGAGCCTCGTCAGCTCCCTCCACAGAATCCTCCAGTCATCGGAACATCAATATGATAGCGGCGGCCGGTCCTTCATCAAATTGGCTGGATGAGGAGGAGAATCCATCAAAGAAGACTCAAGTTGATGAGCTCTCTTTTCTGACGAAGATCTTTGGGAGGTACAATACCCTTATGATGATGCCCTAGTTATATCTCTGAATATGAACAACTATGATGTACATCGCATTTTAGTTGACAGTGGAAGCTATGTTAATGTTTTGTATTTTGATGCCTTTGTGAGATTGAAATTCTGGGTGGAAAGCCTCCGGACCATAGAGTCCACCCTAGTAGGTTTTACGAGCGACTCCATAACTTCCGAGAGAGTTATTACTCTAACAGTTCGAGCAAGCACTTGGCCCTGTGTAGCCACTACGCATATGGATTTTCTTGTAACTAAGCTTCGGTCTCCTTACAATGCTATCCTCGATAGGCCAGGATAAGTGTCTCTTAAGGCCATCATTTTCATTCCTCATCTCGTCATGAAATTTTCCACCAAATGGGGGGTGGGAGTTGTCCGAGGAAGTCAAATTATAGCTCGGCATTGCTTTGTCGCTGACCTTCAATCCAGAAAGCCTAAGGTTGACAACGAGGGGAGCCCACCGAAGAATTAGAAGAAGTACCACTTGATGAAGCTTGGTCCGATCAAACCATAAGGGTTGGGTCACAGCTGAAGGAAAAGCTTCTATAGGACTTGAACAAATTCCTTCGGAAGAACGCTGATATTTTTGCTGATGCACATCAGACATGCCTGGAATTAACCCAGATGTCTTGGTCCACCGCCTCAACGTGGACGAGGTGTTTCGGCCGGTCAAGCAAAAGAAGAGAAGCTTTGCCCCCGAGCGTCAAAAGGCTATCGAAGAAGAGGTAGACAAGCTTATTAAAACCAATTTCATCCGAAAAGTTAATTACCCTGACTAGCTGACGAATGTAGTTATGGTGAAAAAATCAAATGGCAAATGGAGGATATGCATCGACTTCACCGACCTCAACAAAGCTTGCCCAAAGGATAGCTTTCCTCTTCCTCGGATCGACCAACTTGTAGATTCCACTTCATGCCACCAAATGCTAACTTTTATGGATGCTTATTCAGGCTACAACCAAATTCGGATGGCTCCTGAAGATGAAGAAAAGACTGCCTTCATCACCGACCGAGGTATTTATTGTTACCGAGTTATGCCTTTCGGTTTAAAAAATGTACATGTAACCTACCAAAGGCTGATCAACAAAGTCTTCAAGGAGCAAATCGGTCGGAACATGGAGGTATATGTTGATGACATGCTGGTAAAGAGCAAAGAGGCATCTCGGCATATCAAAGATCTTGCGAAAAGCTTTGCAACGCTCCAAAGGTATTGGATGAAGCTCAACCCAACCAAATGTTCTTTCGGAGTCAACTCTGGAAAGTTCTTGGGTTTCATGGTCTCTCAACGAGGCATTGAGGTGAATTTATAGAAGATTCAAGCCTTGCAGCAGATGGCTCCTCCAGGATCAATCAAAAAAGTGCAACGTCTCACCAGGAGGAAAGCAAATCTTAACCGCTTCGTCGCTCGGTCGGCCGAGAGATGCCTTTCCTTCTTCAAAGCACTTTGGTCAGCCAAAAATTCTAGTGGACCCCAGACTGCCATAAGTCCTTCGAAGATCTCAAAAAATACCTCAGCTTGCCACCTCTCCTTAGCAGTCCAAAGCCAGGGGAAACGTTGAGTCTATACTTGGCGGTCTCTGAGAATGTTGTTGGCTCTGTGCTGGTCAGAGAGGAAAACAAAGTTTAAAGACCGGTCTATTATGTCAGCAAATTTCTCAGAGATACTGAAACGAGGTATACCTAGGTCGAGAAGATGGTATTGGCTCTGGTAATATTAGTCTGAAAGCTGCGGCCATATTTTTAAGCTCACACTGTGGCGGTCTTAACCGATCAACCCATCAAGTCAATTTATCCATCATCTAGAAGCATCAGAGACAATGACCAAATGGGCTATTGAATTGAGTGAACATGACATTCAGTACCAACCCTGTCCAGCCATCAAAGCCCAGGTCCTAGTGGATTTTCTTCTGGAATGCACCATTCCAAAGATGGTTCTGCCCCGAACACTCCTGAACATCCAAGGCCCAGTGCTCAGTGGTTGCTCCATGCCGATGGGTCCTCCAGCGCAAGCGGCTCTAGCGCTGGTCTAGTTCTCACTAGTCCGAAGGGGCAACTTTCGAATATGGCATCCATTTCTCCTTCCCAACCTTTAATAATGAGGCAGAATATGAGGGTCTACTCGCCGGACTGTGCATCGCCCGCGAGCTCAAGGTTGAAAAGCTAAATGCCTACATCGACTCTCAGTTAGTGGCTGGCCAGGTACAAGGGGAGTTTGAAGCTTCAGAGCCAAACATGATTCAGTATCTTTAAAAGGTGCGTGATCTGTCATCCTGCTTTGCCGAATTTAAAGTCATTCAAATCCCAAGGGCTGAGAATGCATGCGCCAACCTTTTGTCCTGCCTGGCAACCACGGACTCAATGGATCCTGAGAGGAAGTTCCATCTGGAAGTCCTGGAGATATATAGCATTGTCGATGTTGATCAGATAATGCAAGTCAATGCCGAACCATCTTGGATAGATCCTGTACACAACTGTCTCAAAGAAGGGCTGCTACCTACTGATAGAAAAGAAGCAAGGAAGCTAAAGATGCAATCATCTCGTTATGTCTTAATTGATGATCGGCTGTATAAGCGATCCTTCTCTATGCCGTTACTCAAGTGCCTCCACCCATCGGAGACCAACTATGTCCTTCGAGAGGTTCACAAAGGCATCTATGGTAACCATCTTGGCGGTCAAGCCCTATGCCATAAAGTGCTACGTCAGAGATATTATTGGCCAATAATGCAAAGAGATGCTGATGATCTTGTCCGAGCCTGTGATTCGTGCCAACGACATTCAAATGTCCAAAGGCTCCCCTCTGCTCACCTAACGCCTGTATCATCCATCTGACCTTTCGCCAAGTGGGGAATGAACATTCTTGGTCCCTTTTCCCTCGCCATAGGGTAGAGAAAATTCTTGTTTGTCGCAATTGACTACTTCACCAAGTGGATCAAAGCGGAGGCAGTCACCCAGATAACCGAAGCTCGGGCTAGGGACTTCATATGGGGTCTATCATTTGCCGGTTCGGCCTCCCTCACACCATCATCACCGACAATGGAAAATAATTCGATAATCCCAAGTTTCGAGAATTCTGTGAGGATCACGGCATTCTTCACCGCCTAACATCGGTCGGATATCCTCAAGCTAATGGGGAGGCCGAGGTAACTAACCGAACTCTTCTGCAGGGAATTAAAGCTCGGCTTAACCGAGCACGAGGCAGATGAGTAGAAGAACTTCACCATGTATTGTGGGCTTATTAGACTACCAAAAGGATACCCACAGGCCAAACTCCATTCAGAATGACTTTTGGTACAAAGGCTGTCATCCCCGTAGAAATCGGGATTCCTTCCCCACGTGTGGAAGGTTATTCAGAAGAATCTAACGATGAGTAACTCCTAACCAATCTGGACCAGATAGAAGAAGTTAGAAAGAAAGCCCAGATCTGAATGGCTGCTTATCAACAGAGGATAGCACATTATTACTCCACCAGAGTTAAAGGAAAATCCTTCCTTCCTGGCGACTTGGTACTCTGGAAGGCATATGTGTCAAAGCCACTGGAGCAAGAAAAACTGTACCCAAACTAGGAAGGTCCCTATCAAATTACGAAGGTGATCAGGCCCGACACTTATAAACTCCAGGATCTAAACAAAAAATCTATCCTCTGGACATGGAGTTCGGATAATCTCCGCATATATCATCAGTAAAAGTATGCCTTCGTTAAACTCACTCAATTTATTGCCTCAAATTTCTACTTTCAAAAGTCTACAAAGTTTTTGTTCCAATTGCCTTTCTTCTGAAAACTGCAATGAGAAGCAGGTTTTGCTCAATAATCTTTTCAAGCCTCGGCAGGGCCAAGTGATCTCCGTACCTTGGCAGCGCCAAGTAAAATATAATCTTTTCAAACCTCGGCAGGGCCGAGTGATCTCCGTACCTTGGCAACACCAAGTAAAATATAATCTTTTCAAACCTCAACAGGGCCGAGTGATCTCCGTAACTTGGCAGTGCCAAGTAAAATATAATTTTTTCAAACCTCGGTAGGACTGAGTGATCTCCGTACCTTAGCAGTGCCAAGTAAAATATGATCTTTTCAAACCTCGGCAGGGCCGAGTGATCTTCGTACCTTGGTAGCGCCAAGTAAAATATAATCTTTTCAAACCTCAGTAGGGCCGAGTGATCTTCTTACCTTGGCCATGCCAAGTAAAATATAATCTCTTCAAGCCTCGGCAGGGCCGAGTGATATCTCCAAGTAATAACTTAAGCCTCGGCAGGGCCGAGTGATATCTCCAAATAATATCTCAAGCTTCGGTAGGGCCAAGTAATGTCTTCAAATGATATTTTAAGCCTCGGCAAGGCCGAGTGATATCTCCAAGTAATATCTTAAGCCCTGGCCGGGCCTAGTGATATGTCCAAGTAATATCTCAAGCCTCGGCAGGGCCAAATGATATCTCCAAATAATATTTCAAGCCTCGGCAGGGCCGAGTGATGTCTTCAAATGATACTTCAAGCCTCGACAGGGCTGAGTGATATCTCCAAATAATATCTCAAGCCTTGGCAAGGCCGAATGATATCTCCAAATAATATCTCAAGCCTCGACAGGGCCGAGTGATGTCCTCAAATGATATTTCAAGCCTCAGCAGGGCCGAGTAATATCTCCAAGTAATATCTTAAGCCTCGGCAGGGCTGAATGATATCTCTAAATAATATCTCAAGCCTCAGCAGGGCCGAGTGATATCTCCAAGTAATATCTTAAGCTTCGACAGGGCTGGGTGATATTTCCAAATAACATCTCAAGCCTCGGCAGGGTCGGGTGACATTTCCAAATAATACTTCAAGCCTCGGTATGACCAAGTAACTCTTCCAGAATAATAGCAAGGCTGATTGATTCCTCTAACACCCTAGCATTGCCGAATTGCCCTGCCATGCTTTTGCAGAGTTAAGTAACCTCTTTCTTTGTGCTTTGGCAAGGTTAAACGAGTCGTTTCTCGCCAAGGTAAGACCTACTTTGCCCTTCGGTGAAATCGTGCTTATACTATGAGCTAACAGAGCCGTCCAAGCCTCCTCTGACCTAAACGAAGATGAACGCTCCCTCCGAGAAGGGCTAAACATAACATTGCTAATGCGCCTAACGAAAACAAAATGTCTAAAATGCTACTAGCGATCATGAACTGACATTTTGATTCGAGTAGAGTAGCACAAACAAAACAACTCTTATGTCGGAACAACACAATTAGAGAAGTCAATATTTGGAGAAGAAATGAAAAAAGCCTTCTTTATTGATAAAAAGTTACAACCTCATAAGAGGCGTTACAAGTGCATTATAGCACAAAAAATAAAGCAAAATAAAACAAGAAAGCTCGGGAGAGTAGCTTTGGTTGATGACGTTGCTCCCGCTTTTGATCCAAGAAATCAGGAAAATCAGGCAGCTCCGTTGAGTTGCTGGTTAATGCCAAAGAACAAAGAGGCCATCCCTCGAGCACCTCCATCGGATGAATTAAGAGATCCAAATTAGACCGGAAGGCCATGGATGCCGATGCTGAGGCTGCCCCCCACTTAAAGCGCCAAGCCACGAGTCACTACTCAAGAACATAGACAGTGACCCAATTGGCGCGCCGAGTCGCAAGTCAATGCCCAAGAGCATAGACAGTGACCCAATCGGCACGCTGAGTTGCTAGTCACATCACAAAAACATAGACAGCAACCCAGCGTTACTTACCTCCCTCCTCATTGAGAGATGGATGAAGAACCCCGTGCAGATGAACTAAGGGATCCAAACTGAGGATGGAAGGAAGTTCATGTAAGCCAGGGGCCCGAAGATATTTGCATTTCTAGTGATTTGCAGGGCCCCATGGCATATGAAAGGAGCCATACAAGGGGCGTGCGCTCCCTGTATGACCCCTATAACCATCCCCGTGTGCTCTCCGTATGACCCCCGGGACTCCTTCCTTGAGGACTACTTGCTCTTCAGCAGCTCCTTCATCATCCCAGCTATCTGGGACAAACCAACTTTCAAAAGGGGAGCTCGGCCTCTCCACTCTTGACCTTAGTAAAACAGGAGCCATGAAAACCTCTCTAACTCACAGGAAGAAGAAGCTCCAGGAAATGCCCAGACACCGTCCGCTTTCCTCCTTTTTTATAGACAACGAACCGGGAGCAGCCATTAAAAAAGAGGACCTCGTAATACAAAAAGCCACAGTCGCACATCACCCGAAGCCATGCGGCACATCGAGGGAAAAAGGGACGCGTTCCAAAGCATGTTGGGCACGCCTTCCAGGCAATGATGAAATACGAAAGATCTCTTTCTGATCTCGAATTAAGAGCTTTAAATGCTAGAAACTGCCTACGAGCCTTCGGGATATGGATAGACCTGGGAATTCTCCCTTCAAAATCGATGCCATCCAATAGCGATCGGATGCTTAGCGCATACGCAAAACTGACTCATGTTGGAAAAGGCCAATGAGATAAATGCTCTGAGAAAAAACAAGATATCTCTCGGCGAGCCACGAACAGTTTCGGCTGCTTTGGCAAGAAACAAGCCAAGTTCTTGCTTTGGATAAGCTGAACTATTCGCTTTATTTTGGCCACAACCAAAGCATTCCCTCCATTTCGGCCATTACGAACTATCTATTTTACTTCGGTTGGAACCGAGATAATATTTAGCAAGACCGAACAACCCCATACCATACATCGGCGAATCTAATTAAATCAGCCCCGATTGGGTGGGACATTCAGTTCAGAACTGCTAAGGGCTATCCCATCTTAAAGTATGGTTCATTCGCGATAAGCTATAAGCGAAAGGAAGCAACGGATGAACAAAAAGATCGTTTGAAAAATGATGCCCAAAATGATAGAACATGTAGAAGAAGACAAAAGATTCATTCATTAGATTTTGACCGAATTACAAGTACAAGAAACAAAAATACATGAGCAATCCTCAAGAATCAGGGTTTGGGTTGGTTTCAAGGGCTCCCTTGGCAATGTTTGAAAGAACTTGACTTGGTTCACCCACTTCGAACACAGCCAGGGGAGGGAGTTTGAGTTCTTCTACGTCAGGCTGAGGACATCCCTCTGGAACCACGGCTTCATCGGTGCCCAGAATAGTTTCAAGATCAACATCCAAAATTTCTTCATATTCAACTTCGGCAGATACTTCGGTTCCAGAGGTACGGGTATCATAATATTCGGCCTCTAGGAAAGATAGATCTAACTCCGGGTATGCCCGAGAGATCTTCGCCCGTGTCTCCTCTTTGCTGAACTGAAAAGCATCGATACAAGCCGACTTATATTCCTTGAGAAATTGGACAGAATTCTTGTACTCTTCCATGGCCAAAGTGGCTCGTCTATTAACTTCGGTCAATTGACCCTCTAGCTCATAACTCCTTTGGAGACTCGAGGCCAACTCCTCTCTCAGGGCTTTTGACTGGTTCTGAACATCGAGCCCAATCCTGCCCATCTACAAACGTAGGGTCAGTTAAAGCTGTAACCAAAAGAAAAGACACGAAAAGAGTTAAGGAGACCTTATGCCTCTTCTTCTCGCTGAGCCATCTTCGTACTTAGCTCTTGGACTTTATCGAGAGCTTTCAATTTAGCCTCTTTATTTTGTTGGAGCCCATCCTTGAGATCGTTAATCCACGATTGTTTTTCTTCGATCTCCCACTGAGATTGATCAAGGTCGGCGGTAAGCTTGGCAATTTGATCATACTGCCATTTTATTCGACCTTTCCTGTCGGCGAGCTTCCTATTCAAACTGGCAAGTTGATCCTGCTGCCGCCAATACCTATGCTCCTCCTCATCAACCCTCTTATTCCAACTATCCTTCTCCTTAACGAAACTCTCCTTCAGTTTGCCCCATCTTTCGTTAAAAAGTTGTTGCATAGCCTTCATCTCCTAAGTATGTTTGAATTTCATTTGTGACAGCTCCAAGCAAGCCTTATCGGATTGTTCGCGAAAACCGTGGAACTCCTTAACTTAAATTTCGAGCTGAGAGGCTCTCTCAACGGCAGCTTGATAAGACTTGCTCACCTTCTCAAGATCTCTCTGAACAAACACCAGAGCTTTGGAAAGTTTGTCAGATGACTCCATCCTCTCCCGAAGACCGGTGGCCTCCAGGTTTAAGCGCCAACCTAGTGCTCTCACAATTAAAGCATTCTGCAAAAAAGGTATAAGTAAGAAAACATAACCGAGCCAGCCAACAAAAGTTTGTTACCTCGACAAAATAACTTAACCGGGAGGCATAGTTCGTGGCGATCTTCATGAGGGTGGGGCTACCGATCTCGGGAAGGAGGTAAACATCCTTCGGCACCCCGAGCTGCCCGAAAGCCACCTCGATGAGATCTTCTATGGCAGACTCGCCCGCTGAGGAACTCTCTCCCATGCATAGCATGGACTGCATCAAAGCGGTAAACATATCCTCCACCTGCAGGTCATGGGTAAGGAAGTCACGGCCAAAGGATTGATCTGAGGAGCTTCGTTTTGTGGGGCTTTCATCCGCTTAGCCTCCTCCATTAAAACCTTAACCTGCGAAGCCTCAAACACTTCAGCTCCGGCCGGAGAAATTTCGGTCCGAGCATCCCCTCCACCCAGTGGTTCTTCTTCACCTGCAAGTATTTCCCCATCTTCAATAGGCTCCATCGGAGCCTCGGCTTCCTCTGTGGCATCTCCCAATGCCTCGGGAGAAAGTTCCCGAGCGGAAAATCCTTCGCGAATCCCAGTTGCTAATTCAATTTCTCCTTCAAGCTCTGTCGGCTCTCCCTCGGGCAACTCCATTTGAGTCTCGGTAGTGGTGACTACCTCCCTCGCCCCCTTAATTAAGGCAGGGGTCTCTCCCTCGCCCATATGCGGCGCCATAAGGCTGCCAACCTCCGCCGAGCAAGGCTGATCAACCTCGAGCGAGGAGATTGCCGAGCAAACTGGTGGCATCCCCTATGGGTCGTCTGATACAACTATGATTTGGAGAGGAGAAACTTCAATAGCCTCCTCCAAGCTTCTCCCAACAACTTGCTCCTCCTCCACTGCCATACCTCCCTTTGGTAGGGAGGGCTCATCAACCGCAGCCGATGCATCCGCTTCCCTCTTCTTCGAAGTGGAGGAGTGCCGACCAACGCTGGTTTGCCTCGGCCCCTTTGAGTGAGGCCCGAAAGAGCGGGGTTTCTTCTCAGATTTACGCCTTTCACTAGAGCTAGACCCCCTCTGGCGTTTGCCTAACTCCTTCCTTATTTGACCCATGAATGCCGACCTTTCGGCAATAGACACAACAAATAATCATTTAGTTTGCGGTAAAACCATCTGAATATATCAACTGTATGAAGATGAAATAAAACTTACTCTGGGGGTCAAAGTAGCTCAACCCTGCAGCGAAGAGGACATCCTCCGACAAGAGGGCGCTAGCCGAAAACACTCGGCCACTACGGAGGGTCACCAAGTCTTTCTTTTCCTATTCAGACAACTCTGGGCGAGCCTCCGAATCCTTCACATAATTCGCTCATGCCCAAGGGAAATCCGAGCCAATGTTCCCCTCGACGATGAAAAACTGGGACTTCCACTCCTTTATGGATAATGGATTGTCCAATATCATCTTAAATGACTTTCGAGGACCGATGTAGGGCCACTCAGAGTTCCTTCCGGAAACTAGGTTGTAGCAGACTCGAAATATGAGGAGAGTTGCAGTTACCCCAATGTGACTGCACATTGAAATAAATCCGATGAGGTTGCTCCAGCTGTTCGGAGCTACCACTACCATCATTGGACATATGTTGTAGAATCTCATGACCTTCTTCACTAACGGGTGAAGTGGAAACCGAAGATCCGCTCTTAAACTTTTCTCATAGAAAAATACTCCGCGACCCAACTCCATTAGAACCCTATACTCGGCCCTCGAAAGCCATAGAGCAACATCCCGAGGGACCTTATATCGACGGCGTATTCTATCCAGATCTTCGAGGGTTATCTCAGAGGCTACGTCGTTTAGACCCTTCATGTTGCCAAGTTGAAGGACGAAGCACAAATGAGCTCACAAGAGTTTTGAATATGGAGAACTCTGAGGAAGAAACGAGAGGGCGTTGCAGAAAAGACACCCTCCTAGCCCCCCTTCCCTTCTTAAAATGCATTTCAGGAGAGAATCCCTAAGCACTAAAATCACTGTTATGAGCACCATAAACATAGGGGTCTCGCCACGTGGGACTTCCCCAGCCGCTGCCCATAAGAAATGAGGGGTTTTCTCCTCGTGCAATGATAAAAAATGATGATGGAGCGACGGCTTGCCATTTACGAGACCATCATTACGCGTCCCTTCAAATCCCTCTGAATAAGGTTATTCTAAACTCTACTCCTTACATCCGAATTTACACTTCGAACTAGGAAGTGGGAGGCATATGATAAGGGGTAAAATTATCATTGCATTAATGTTCGTGCAATCCAAGATAACGGGTCGAGACCAATCTCTACATCCCGTCGGACAGCTGTCACATCCGAAGAACAGCAGGGCTGAATCGCCTTCAGTGGAGCCCAGTCACCTCAACAGATCGAGCTATTCTCGCGCATTAACGAACCGAGCTATTCTTGCGCCTTAACAAACCGAGCTATTCTCGTGCCTTAACAAACCGAGCTATTCTCGCGCTTCGGCAGATCGAGCTATTCTCGTGCCTCGGTAGATCGAGCTACTCTCGTGCCTCGGCAGATCGAGCTATTCCCGTGTCTCGGCAAACCGAGCTATTCTTGTGCCATGGTAAGCTAAATTATCTCTACGCCCCGGCCAGACCAAGGCGTTTAAGCATCTCTACGAAACCAAACACGGAAGAGTTCTAAGCCATAATAATTAAACAAGACCTCCAGCAGGAAATTATGTAAATGATGCCAGAAGTTGCCTAAGGCCTATAGAATAGCCTAGGGCCTACATATTTGTCAAATCTCAAAGCATCAACCAACTCTCCTAGCCATTGATCCTCTAACTAACTAGATATGGATCCTACCGGCCTCGCAACAAACTTGATTCAAATCTGATTTGAATCTTAACAGTTTTCGGACCCCCTATAATGCGCCCAGGGAATCAGGTGATCGCTTATAAATACCCTAGCCCTGAAGTCTTTCAGGTACGCTTCCACTGGCACTCTAACTAAGAAAACTCCATTGAAGCTTGAGTAGAGCTTCGAGTTCTCGAGAGGCCACTCACCTTGAGGAACTCTTCTGCGAGAGCCTTCTCCTCATATCTGCTTGCTGTGAATTTTCACTGACTTGGGCATCGGAGGGTCTTCCGCAGAGGGCCACCCCGAACACTCTCTATATGAGGACTGTCTTGCAGGTCCCATCCGGATGAGAGACCAGCGTCCAGATTCGAAGCCGAACTGCACCCGAGTTGGAGAGCGGATTTTTGCGGCAACACCAATGATCGTAAATCAACATCAAAATCAACGAACTCAATGCCAGATGACAAAAAAAGAAAAAAAAAAGAAAAAGAAATCATCTTCTTGAATGAAAATCAAAACTTAGCACAACAAAATCGGATTAAAATAAGAAAGTCACGACCTTGGAAAGCATGATTGTTGCATGATCTCTGATCCGACCCATCCATGATCTCAACCTCAGTGATCGTCTCCATACACTTTCGGGATGACACCCGCCTTCTGACCGCCCTCCTCCTCTATCTCCGCAACTCTCCCACCGGCTTCCTCCTCCCTTGCACGCACCCATCTCTCTCCCTCTCTCTCTCTCTCTCAAATAACTCAAGAGAGAGAAGAAGGAGGGGAGCTTTGGCTTTTGCCCTGGCAGATTTGTTGGGAGTGTCGCCGGCACACTGAAAAGGGTTAGGTGGGATGGAGTCTTCGTCGCGATGACGGAGAGCCAGCAAACCGTAGTAGATTCTTTCTTGAAGATATCTTTTCAAAATCAGTCTATGCAAATGAAACCCTAATTCAGAATAAAATCGCAATTGGGAGAACAAAATATAAGTTTGGGTTACTGGATAAGTTTTTTTAGAAAAAAAGGGAAAATGAATCAAAAAAAAAGTTTTATATTAGATAACGTCTTAATTAAAAATATAATCTTTTTAATAATAAGATAATATAAAATTACGTCTTAATTAAAAATATTTTTAATATAAAAATTATATTTTAATTAAAAATATAATTTTTTTTATATTATAAAATAATATAAGACTACATTTTTAATTAGAGACGTTCTTGGCTGGTGTTGGTGGATGCCTGGGAGGCCGGCTAACGAGGCCCCATGTGGAGGCAGTGCTTGAAGAGGGGTGGAGTGGGGGAGGAATGATAGGTACTGTAATTATAGAAAATAACAAGAAATCAACCTATCATATATCATTTCCTTAATTTCCTCGTTTCACTATTATATATTGACTCATAAAAGGATAATAAAACTATATTCAGAGGTGGCCTTCAGGTCCTCAGAACTGAGCGTGATTACTTTGTAAAAGTCATACATCAAGTAATATGTTTAACATTAATCATCCCTCCATAGTAAAAAAAACTTTGAGACATGCTTTGCTATGCTATCCATCATCAAGCAGTGCATTGATTTCTATCTTCTGGGAACCAAAGATAGACAATATATATTAATTTTTATTTCCTTTTGTGCAAACCAATACAAAAATATTAAGGATGGGAATGCCAGGTGTGAGGATCAGAATAACAAATCCATTAAATTTGATTACGGTTTTGTCCTACTATACCCACAAACCAATGGTGCCATTAGGTCAATCAATGAGAACTAATGGAAGCATTAAATTGTAATATTCGAAGAAAAAAGAAAAAACATCATGGACTAATTTCAAAACGCTTTTTAAAGAATCTAGGAAAGAAAGAAGCATTCCGAAATCTTGGAAAGATAAATGATGCCTTCCAATCCTAGCATAAAGAGCATCAAACATGCACCAGGAGGCGCCTCCTTCAATCCAGATAACATCAACAAGATGAAAAGTGGAAGATGCCTGACACGGACAAAAGCAGCACAGGATTCGTCCTTATCTTTTTGGGAATAATCTCTTTCCTTGTCCTCCTATAAAGCAGATTTGGAAGCAAATGACTTCACAAACCAATCAATAATTCTACCAGTAGCCAAGAAAAATGTTTTCCAGCCACCATCAAACGAACCGAAACCGCGCCAGGTTCTACGACGATAGCCAAGCCTCCTCCTCCTCCTCCTCCTCCGGCGACTACCGCACTTACGTCCCCAAGATGGAGACAATGATGACGACATACGAAGGTCCTCGCTTCCCTGGCCTTCAGAGCGTTTTCAAGCACAAGACAACACAAGCCTTGAACGAGGAGGTAGATGGCAAACCGCGCCATGAAACAACCCACACTACTGTGATTCGCAAGGAAGAAGTAGACTCAGAGGCCAGTGAATTCATCAAGCGCAAGCACCATGCCATGGACCTTAAGAAGCTCTTGTCAATGAAGATGATGTCTTAAACGATACAAGTGCCACTGATATACTATCATCATCATAAAACTATAATTTGTTTGTGGATACGAAGCATCGAAAAATTTATAAATAATAATCTGATATATATAATTATAGTTGAGCTATAGCATATTTACTCTCTTGTTTCAACATCTACACTTAATCTCTTGGAGGAGGTTCTCTGGAACAAGTTCCTTAAGCTCATGATGCTTTTGCTGTCTCTTGTTCTCTTGCCGGTGCGGGTGGATTCTGGGGGCCTCGGCTTGGGCTGCTGGTCCAAGGCGAGACTGGCCTCGAGCTTCTTGGAGAGGGTGACGATCTCGTAGGAATCCCAGAGAGACTGAGAGAAGTCCCAGTTGGATTGGGAGGCCCTGGAGGCCATGGTGATGGCCTCCAGCTTGAAGCGAGAGGGCTTGCGTCTGAAGCGGCTCTTCTGGGCGTCGAACTCCCTGGTGGCTCTGGGGTTGCCGGTCTGGGCGTGCCAGGCTTGGGCCACGCTTTGAGGAGTTCGAGATCTTGGTCATCGATATCCTCTGGTTTTGCCATGGCCTGGTTTTTGGTTGGTGGAATAGTTTTTCGGGTGCAGAGGAAGAGGCCTACCGAGCCGAGGGAAGAGCAACCTCTTGTTTCTCGGACAGGGGATAAGGCTTCTGGCGTGAGTAAGAGGGGCAAAATAATAATAATAATAATAATAATTCAACGTATATGGCCGGTTATAACTGATCATAAGTATTTTTTTTTCTTTTTTTTTCATGTTCATCAATTTTTATATATTTGAATTAGTTTTAATATTTTCTTTGTAACGCCCCAAATTATTTCAATAATCTTTAGCAGATTAAAATTATATGATCCAAAAATAAATAAAAATTAATAAATAACAAATGAACTTAAGTTAATTACATTTTTTTATTTAATATAAAATTAAGTTTAAAATATTTTAATTATAAATTAAAAATTCTAACCTCGCCATCGTTCTCTAGTGGTGTATGCTTAGGCTCCAAGACTCCTAACAATTAAGACCCAATTACATCTCTGTAAACGATGCTGGTAGTGTCATTTCTTTTGAACATCGCTTAGCTAACAAAGGCTTGCAAAAGTGATCATGAATAACTAAACCCGCTCCAATACCATTAGGGTGAACGAATCATTAAAGTTTATGTTAAGAAAACTCGTTGTGAGAGCTGCCAAGAAACGACATATATTGAAGAGTTCTCATTTTTGGGAATGTGAGTGTGACCCACCCCAGATGCCAGAGTCCATAAAGCACTTAGGTAGTGTTTGATAGTAAAAATGTTATCCATGGATAAGTGTACGAGATAGAGTTTATCCCCTGGCTATCCCTAGGGATATCCCTTGGCTATCCCATTGATCATATCAAATGCAAAAAGGTAAATCCATAGGATAACTTTTTTTTACTCTTATTTGGAGGGATAACCAGCTATTCCTGCATTCTCTAGGGAATAAATTGAGGGGATATCCCTCTTATCCCCTATTTCAAACACTACCTTAGGTAGTGTTTGATATGGGGGATAAGGAGGGATATTCCCGGGATATCCCTCCTTATTCCCAAATGCTATAGCTAGAAGGGATAGATCTGAAAAAAATTAATCAGGGGGATAACCCATGGTTAACCATGGTTAACCATGGGTTATCCCTTGAACTTATTCCCTAGGGAACCAAGGAACAACTAAGTTATCCCTTGATGGCAGACTTGTAATTTTTAAAAATGCTTATTCCCTCAGCTATTTCCTGGATAAATGTTATCCCGTACATTTATCCAGGGATAGCTTTTGAGCTATCAAACACTACCTTAAGGTTCGGTGACTCAAGGAAACCTTTGGCTGAGTGTTTCACATGCCTATTGTTTGGATATCCCCTCTTATCTCCTATTTCAAACACTATCTTAAGGTTCGGTGACTCAAGGAAACCTTTGGCTGGGTGTTTCACATGCCTATTGATTTTTATAGGATTAAAGGGAGATAAATCAACAATGATTGAAATTATTGCATTATCACAGGAAGATGGTTTAAAGGAAAGGAAAGGCCAGCGCAGTGGAAACAATGGGCAAGGGGTATCTCTGCTCAATCAAGTGGCATGAATCATGGGAACTATAAGTTGACTTGCAGCCAATTTGACTACAAGTCAATTTGCATATCTTTAAGACTTCACCCTGTAGTCCTAATGTAACATAACATACAACATGTAGTTAAATTAAAGCATTCCAAATAAGTGAGATGAAAAGACACTATAACTTAACATGCAATGCAAGTTTAACTACACAACTCCAAATTCCAAATAGTCCCCAAAGGCATTTCAACATTGACAAATCATAATCAAATATAAAATATACATGCTTAGCAATGTATTTTTAATAATTAATTCTATCCATATTGAACTAAATAAGCTAAATCAATGAGTTAAGTAATTTAGTTTTGGGCTACAGAATGATCAAAGGTTGAATCAAGCTAGGCTTGCTTGTAAAAGACTGTTTTGGTGTAAATTGTAGGCTCCGTTTAGAATACATGTTATCATGGAATTCATTGGGCAATGAAATGAACTCAATAGGGGGAGTCATTCGTAAATGAGTTCTCATGTTTGGTCTATTATATATAAAATTCTGGTATTAAAATAAATTTTCATGCTTGAGATAAATAAAAAATTGAATTCAATATTCCTTTTCTTAAGTTACCTTTATTTAATAATTAATTAAAAATAGAGATTGAAAATATTTATGTTTATTATATTTTCAAATAACATTTAATTATATTAATTATAATTATATTCAAATATAATTAAATATAATTACATTAAATTATAACCAACAATAATAATCAACTAAATATTTAATTAATATATCAGTTAATAATTATAATAATATTTAAATTATTATAATAATTATTATAACAAAATACAAAATTATTAATCCATAATAATGTGATTGTAATTAATTATATTATTAAATAACAAAATAAATTATTAATTATAGTATAAATAAATTATATTTTAATACAAATTATTAATAAATAATAAAAATAATTATATATTGTAAATTATAATAATATTATTAATGCAAATTAATATTAGAGTTATATATCATATAATTATAATAATATAATAATAATATATTATATTATATTATAATATAGTATCATGTTATTATATTATTATATTGATGCGGGGTAAGATTGTCATCGCATCGGTATTAGTGCATATGCAAAGAAAAGGGTCATTTTTGACTTTTGACCCGCTAAGAGCCATGTTCAGAAAAGGATGAAACATAACCGACCCACTACGATGTTTCGACAGGACCGAATTATCTTCATGCCTCAGCATAATCGAGCTATCTTTATGCCTCGTTAGGACCGAGTTGTTTCCATATCTCGACAGGATCGAACTGTCTCCATACCTCAGTAGGACTGAGCTACCTTCATGTTTCAATAGGACCGAGCTATTTTCATACCTCGGCAGGACCGAACTGTCTCCATACCTCAGCAGAATCGAGCTACCTTCGTGCCTTGGTAGGACCGAGCTATTTTCATACATCAGCAGGATCGAGGTATCTCCATACCTTGATGAGATTAAATAACTTTTCGGCTTAAACACCCTCATCGCCCTGAGTCGTGTTAGGGATTGCGGAAGATAAATCACCCCAACATCATGACAATCTTCTTAAAATGGGAACAAGGAGCCAAACTCAACCCTCTGACCATAATCAACGAGATTTCAAATCCCCAGTTAACTGGCAGGATTTTAATCGTATTGGCTCCCAATATCTCGAAAAGGAAACAAAAACTAAATATGGCCAAATGGCCACGAATAACTAAATCGTAGAGCGCCAATAAACCATCAATCCTTTTTAACCGCCAAGATTTGAACTAATCAGATTCCAATCATACGAGCTGTTGACTTCCTAAAATACGCTCAAGAAATCAAGTGACAACCCATCGTCATTACCCATGGTCTATAAATACCATGTCCTAAGAGCCTTTCAGGTATGCAAAAAACTAACCTTAAAACTCTAGTAGAGTCCATAGCTCTCGAAAGGCCATCCTTGATAGATCCTTCTGTAGAGCCTTCTCCTCTCATATGTTTGATGAGAATCTTCACTGACCTGAGCATCGGAGGGTCTTTCGTAGGGATCACACCCTGTGTTTCCTGTGTGGAGACTATCTTGCAGGTCCCGCCGGATGGGAGATCGCCATCCGGGCCACCCCTAAGCCGGAGAACAAAATTTTGCAGCAACATATATAATCATAATACTATAATATCACAATATATCATAACATAATAAATGTATTATATATAATGTAGTATATACTAGAATAATATTAATAATGATAATGTTATAATAATTTATAATAATATATCATAAATAATGTTATTTTTAGTCAAAAGTGTTGACTATTGATGAGGGAAAAAATCGTTATTACATTAATATCAATGTACGTGTCAAAAAGGTTAGGATCACTTTCGATTTTCGTCTGCCAGACGTTGTGTTCAAAAAAAGATAAAATCTCCTCATCTCGGCAGGACCGAGCCATCTCTCCATCCTGGCAGAGCCAAGCTACTTCCTCGTCTCAGCAGGACCAAACCATTCTCATGCCTCGGCCTCGTCTCGGTCAGGCCGAACCATTCTCATGCCTCGGCCTCGTCTCGACCAAGCCAAACTGTTCTCATGGCCTTGTCTTGGCCAGGCCGAATCATTCTGATGCCTCAGCAGGCCCAGACTAGCCAAAAGTCAAATATGATCCTCCGACCATGTCAGCTCTCATTGCCTCAAAAGAAAAATCGATCCAGGCACAGCCTATTGCTTATAAATAACCAGATAATAGAATAATCGAATCTCAAAGCTCTGAATTAGTCTCTTCAGCCATCGATCCTCTTAACAAACAGGATTCGAATCTCATCGGCCTCGTAACAAACTTGATTCGAATCAGATTACCACCATTCTGATTCTCCATTTTCCAAGACACATTTGAAGAGTCAGGTAAACAAATCGCCAACATTCAAACAGTCTATAAATACCTTTCTCATTTAGGTATGCTCACTCTTTAACTAAAAAACTCCATTGAAGCTCAAACAGAGCTTCCTGACTCCTCGAGAGGCCATTCTAGAGGGACTCTTCTCTAAGAGCCTTCTCCTCATATCTGCTTGTTGTGAATCTTCACTGACTTGGGCGTCAGAGGGTCTTCCACAGAGGGCCACCTCCAACGCTCGCTGCGTGAGGACTGTATTGAAGGTCCATCCAGATGAGAAATTGACGTTCGGTTTTGGACGTGGGCTACACCCGAGTCGGAGAATGGATTTTTATGGTAACATATTGGTGCTGGAGGAAGGGCCTCAAGTCCCATAAACTTGTGATTAAGGAGATAAGGTTGAAAACTAGAAGAGCAATTCCTTAATGGTCAATCAAAGAAGAGCCACATCGGATGCTCAGGATCAGACCGCCTCCCAAAGGCTTGATCCCACAAACAGTATGGCACCCTTGCATCCGCCGCTAGCTGAGACTCCCTCGCCACCAGTGACCGAGGTGACCCAAGACCAGTTCGCTATACTGGTTCAACAAGTGCAATCCCTGACGCAGCTGGTCCAAGGGCTCCAGGGGGTTCTTCGTCCGACTACCCTGCTCCACAACTCCTTGATGGAGTTGTCACCCCCGCTCCACCGACGATCTCTTCTTCCAACCCGTTCGAGGTCGCAAGTCATCCCTAGCAGCACAAAGAAGCTAGACCGGTGCAGCAAAGAGCCGAGAGGAAAAGCCCATCTAGATCTCGGCGAGCTTGCTCTCTCTCCCCAGAGTCCTTCCATCATGATGCGACATCGTCCCCATACTCCCCTCGACCGATCTCCCCTACTATCCGAGATGAGGGGATCCAACAATAAATTTGGAAGATGCATCGGGAATGTCATCAAGAGCTGGATGTCGTTAAGCAAGCTCCACAACCCCAGTCAAAGGTGGAGTAGGGCATCCCCTTCTCTGAGAAGATCATGCAAAAAGTGATCCCTCCTCATGTCAAGCTTTCCACCATCGAACCATACCATGGATCCATCGATTTTGATGACCATCTAAGCAGCTTTCAATCCATCATGATGTTCTATGGAGAGTCATATGCGATCTTGTGCAGAGCCTTTCCCTCTACTCTTAGGGGGTCCACCAAAACCTGGTTTAATAGCTTGAAGTCAGATTCCATCAATTCTTTTGATGAGTTAAGCAGCCTATTCATTAGCCAGTTCGTCAGCAGTCACCGCCATCGGCACAGATCCAATTTTCTCTTCAAGGTCAAGTAATGGGAGGAGAAATCTTTGAAAAATTATCTCGGTCGATTCAACATGGCCATGCTAAAAGTAGACAACCTCAACCACGAGATGGCCATGTCCGCCTTGGCGGGTAGAGTATCGAAGGAGGATGACTTCTATCTAGCCCTGAAGGTTAACTATTCGAAGAGCCTCTCCAATATGATGGCCTTAGAAAACAAGTATGCTAGGGTTGAGGAGTCACAAAGGTCAACCCAGGCCAAGCAATCAAGAAGAAAGAAGGCCAAAGGCTTGGAGAAGAGCCGATCCCTTCGCCATGCAAGCCCTCCCCATCGCCAGAGGGCTTTTTCATTACCGCCCAGAGATCGTACCTAAAGCCTAGTTCAGAGGTTCAATCAATACACCCCACTCACCTCTCCAAGGGCACAAATCTTGATGGAGATCGAGCGCCAGATCCCTCGATCGCCACCTCTTTGAGGAAATGCAGCCCAGAAAGACATGACCAAGTATTATCGATTCCATCAGGATCACATGCACGACATCGAAGAATGTTGATAGCTTCTAAATGAGATTGAGCAGCTCATTTGATGGGGCAGGCTGGACCGGTTTAGAAGAGCCCCTGAGCTGAACAATGGAGGAGATCACCAGCCTGAGCCTCACCAACCTTCTTCACCAAATCCATCGGTCATTGGTAATGTCAATATGATAGCAACGATCGGCTCTTCATTGGCTCGGCTGGGCAAAGAAGAAAATCCACCAAAGAAGGCCTGGATCGATGAGCTTTCTTTTTCCGATGAAGACCTCTAGGAGATACAATATCCACATGATGATGCTTTGGTTGTATCTCTTAATATGAATGACTATGATGTACACCAAATTTTGATTGATAGTGAAAGCTTTATTAATGTTTTATACTTTGATACCTTTGTGAGGATAAAATTACGGATGGAAAACCTTCGGACCATAGACTCTACCTTAGTGGGTTTCACTGGTGATATTATTATTCCTGAGAGGGTCGTCACATTGGTGGTTTGAGCAGGCGCTTGGCCTAGTATAGCCATCATACACACGGACTTCCTGGTAACCAAGCTTCAGTCTCCCTACAATGCAATCCTTGGCAGGCCCGGATAGATATCCCTCGAGGCTATTATCTCTACTCCTCATCTCGCCATGAAGTTCCTCATCGAATGGGGAGTGAGAGTTATCCGAGAAATCAGGTTGTGGCTTGGTACTGCTTCGTAGCTATCCTTCAGTCTAGAAAGCCCAAGGTTGACAGATTAGATGCTCAGGAGGATCTTGCCAAGCAGCGAGGAGAACCAGCCGAGGAGCTTGAGGAAGTATCACTCGACAAGGCTCGGCCAGATCAAACTATTAAGATCGGATCACAATTGGAAGGGGAGCCCTGGCGATGCTTGATCGATTTTCTTCAAAGAAATGCAGACGTCTTCGCTTGGTCTGCTTTGGATATGCTAGGGATTAGCCCAGACATCATTATCCATTGCCCTAATGTGGATAAGATGTTTTGGCCAGTCAAGCAGAAGAAAAGAAG
Organism: Calamus simplicifolius; assembly: GCA_900491605.1. Classification (NCBI taxonomy): domain Eukaryota; kingdom Viridiplantae; phylum Streptophyta; class Magnoliopsida; order Arecales; family Arecaceae; genus Calamus; species Calamus simplicifolius. The sequence goes on along the minus strand of UESW01004799.1, from coordinate 255,653 downwards.
CTTTGCCCCTGAATGCCAGAAGACCATTGAAGAGGAGGTTGATAAGCTTATCAAAGCCAACTTCATTCGGGAAGTGAACTATCCCGATTGGTTGGCAAATGTTGTTATGGTGAAGAAGTCGAACGGCAAATGGAGAATCTGCATTAACTTTATGAACCTCAACAAGGCTTATCCAAAGGATAGTTTTTCTCTCCTCGGATTGATCAACTCATGGATGCTACATGGGCCATCGGATGCTAACTTTTATGGATGCTTATTCGAGCTATAATCAAATTCGAATGGCGCCTGAGGACAAAAAAAAGACTGTTTTTATAATTGACCAAGGTATTTATTGTTACTAAGTCATGCCCTTTGGTTTAAAAAATGCAGGCACAGTATACCTGAGGCTGGTTAACAAGGTTTTTAAAGAACAAATTGATCGGAACATGGAGGTTTATGTTGACAATATGCTAGTTAAAAGCAAGGAGGCATCTCAGCACATTGATGATCTTACAGAAAGCTTCACCACACTCCGAAAGTATCAGATAAAGCTTAATCCAATCAAATGTGTCTTCGAAGTTAACTCTGGAAAGTTCTTGGGCTTCATGATCTCCTAACGAGGCATTGAAGCAAATCCATAAAAAATTCAAGCCCTACAGCAAATGGTGCCTTCAGGGTTAGTCAAAGAAGTGCAGCGTCTTATCGAAAGGGTAGCGGCTCTCAATCACTTTATTGCTCAGTCGGCCAGAAATGTTTGCCCTTTTCAAGGTGCTTCGATCAGCTAAGAACTTATAGTGGACTTCAGACTATCATAAATCTTTTGAAGACCTCAAAAAATACCTTGGCTCGTTACCTCTTCTGAGTAGCCCGAGACTTGGGACAAGCTCTACCTATATTTAGCAGTGTCGAAAAGCACCGTTGGATCCGCGCTAGTTCGTGAGGAAAATAAAGTTCAAAAGTCGATCTATTATGTCAGCAAATTACTTCCGGATGCTGAGATAAGGTATTCTCGAATTGAAAAAGTGGTGCTAACCTTGGTAACATCCGCCTGGAAGTTACGACCCTACTTTCAAGCACATACTATGGTATCTTAACTGACCAACCCATCAAATCAATAATTTATCATCTGAATGTGTCAGAAATGATAACCAAATGGGCTATTGAATTGAGCGAACATGATATTCAATATCAACCTCGCCTAGCCATCAAAGCACAAATTCTAGCAGATTTTCTTCTCAAATGTACCATACCCAAGGATGGATCTACTCCGGATACCTCTGGATCACCGAAGCCTGGAGATCTATGGCTACTTCATGTAGATGGATTCTCCAATAAGAATGGCTCTAGCACCGGTGTGGTCCTCACCAATTCAGAGGGAGCAACCTTTGAGTACGACGTCTGCTTCTCCTTCCCAATCTCTAATAATAAAGCTGAGTATGAAGCTCTACTTGCTAGACTTCAGATCGCCCACAACTTAAAAGTAAAGAGACTGAATGCATACACCAACTCTTAACTGGTGGCCAACCATGTACGAGGAGAATCCGAGGCTCATGAGCCAAACATGATTCGCTATCTTCAAAAGATTCAATGGATCTCGAGCAAAAAATTCATTTGGAAGTCTGGACAAACCTAGCATCATTGACAGTGATCATGTGATGCATATCAAGGCCAAGCCATCTTGGTTCAACCCAATTTTCAAATATCTCAAAGTAGGAATGCTTTCGACTGATAGAAAAGAGGCAAGGAAGTTGAAAATGTAAGCATCTCATTATGTCTTACTCGACGATCAGCTATACAAACGATCCTTCTCCATGCTGCTACTTAATTGCCTTCTCCTGTCAAAGGCTAATTATTCTCTTCGAGAGGTTCATGAAGGCATATGTGGCAATCATCTTGGCGGTCGAGCTTTGTGCCACAAGGTGTTGCACCAAGGGTACTATTGGCCAACCATGCAAAAAATTCTAATGATCTTATCCAAACCAGTGACTCATGTCTATGGCATGCGAACATTCAGAGGCTCCCCTCCACTAACCTGACACCCATATTATCTGCTTGGCCCTTTGCTAAGTGAGGAATGGACATCCTTGGTCATTTCCTCTTGCCATGGGACAGAGAAAGTTTCTGTTCATAGCAATCGACTATTTCACTAAGTGGGTCGAGGCCAAGATAGTTGCACAGATAACTGAGGCTTGGGCTAGAGATTTTTTATGAAGATCCATCATTTGTTGGTTCGGCTTTCCACACACTATTATCACCAACAATAGAAGACAATTTGACAATCCCAAGTTTTAAAAAAATTTTGAAGATCACAACATCTGTCATTGGCTCACCCCCAAGCCAATGGAGAAGCCGAGGTGACCAACCAAACCTTGCTGCAAGGAATTAAAGTTGGGCTCAACAGGGCACGAGGCAGATGGGCGAAGGAGGTTCATCACGTCTTGTGGGCCTATTGAACCACTCAGAGGGTCCCTACGGGCGAGACTCCAATCAAAATGGCTTTTGGCATGGAAGCTATCATTCTCGTGGAGATAGGGCTACCTTCGTCATGGGCGAAAAGTTATTCGGAGGGGTCAAACGATGAGCAGCTTCGAGCCAATCTTGACTTGGTAGAAGAAGTTAGAGAAAGGGCTTGAATCCGAATAGCAGTCTATTAATAAAGAGTAGCTCATTACCATTCCTCCCGAGTTAGAAGAAAATCTTTCTCCCCAGGTGGTCTTATACTCCATAAGGCGTCTGTCTCCAAACAACTAGAATAAGGAAAGCTATCTCCAAATTGGGAAGGCCCCTATCAAATTGTGGAGGTCATCAGGCCGAGCACCTACAGACTTTAGGATCTAGATAAAAAATTTATTCTCCGAATATGGAATTCAAACAACCTCCAAATATACTATAAGTATAGTACGCTTCTATCGAACCCGCTCTGTTTATAATGAAATTTTATGATGACAATATTCTTGTATCAATTTTTCTCTCCAAAAGCTGTTGATGAAATATATGTTACACCCGAATCTTTCAACAAAGCCTTGACAGGCCTAGCACCCTTGATAGGTCCGAGGGGTCTTCTCCATACCTTGGTAGTGCCAAGTAAAATATAATCTCAATAAAGCCTCGGCAGATCTGAGCACCCTCGATAGGTCCGAGGGGTCTTCTCGTACCTTGGCAACGCCAAGTAAAGTATAATCTCAATAAAGCCTCGATAGGCCTGAGCACCCTAGGTAGGCCCAAGGGGTTTTCTCTGTACCTTGGCAGTGCCAAGTAAAATATAATTTCAATAAAGCCTCGGCAGGCCCGAGCATCCTCGGCAGGCCTGAGGGGTCTTCTCTGTACCTTAACAGTGCCAAGTAAAATATAATATCAACAAAGCCTCGGTAGGCCCAAGCAACCTCGGCAGGCCTGAGGGGTCTTCTTCGTACCTTGGCAGTGCCAAGTAAAATATAATCTTAACAAACCCTCGGCAGGCTCGAGCACCCTCGGCGGGCCCGAGGGGTCTTCTCCGTACCTTGGTAGTGCCAAGTAAAATATAATCTCAACAAAGCCTGGGCAGGCCCGAGCACCCTCTACAGGTCCGAGAGGTCTTCTCCGTACCTTGGCAACACCAAGTAAAATATAATCTTAACAAAGCCTCAACAGGTCCAAGGGGTCTCCCTCGTACTTTGGCAATACCAAATGAGATGTGATATGTTTCCAAGCCTCGGCAAGACCGAGTGATTCTTCTAGGCCTCGGTAGGACCAAGTGATTCTTCCAAGCCTTGGCAAGACCGAATGATTTCTCTAATACTTTGGCATGGCCGAGCTACTTCTCTAAACCTCAGTGAAGTTGAACGACTTTTTCTTGTACTCTGACAGACCCGGGCAAGTCACTTCTTGCTTCATCGAAATGAGGTAAAACCCATTTCATCCCTCGGCATGACCAAGCCATTATTATAGTCCCATTAAACTAAGAAAAGATTTTTGAGAAACTTTGACATGGTCGAACTCCTATTGAGAATTGGCAAGGCCGCCTAGGCCTTCCAATGATTTAAGTTGAGGCATGCCCCTCTTATGAAGGGTCAGCCTAGTCCGGCGTACATCAGTAAGAATAAGCCAAACCATCAAAAATGTCTGGCCAAAGCTAAGTACCTAAAATATTACTGACATTGCAAGCAGGTACCACCATTTGGAACCCGGGGAAACTAAGTATTTGTCCCCCTTTCTAGTAAGGAGGATAACCTATTAGGTATTCCTATGTCTTAGCAGGCCCAAGTCGTCGTCTTGCACCCCATCCAGTTCGGAGAAACTAGCATGCCTATGCATGACTTGTACATCGGGGCGATGACATCGATACATCAGAATAGCTAACACTTAGCAAAAAAAGGACCAAACAACAAGAAGACAAGTAGTCAAAAATTATTTTATTCATTAAAAATTTCAAGTACAAGAGATTACAAGTGCATTACAGCATAGAAAATACATAGAGAACAAAAGAAAATGATTCAAACAAATAATTTCGACCAATGACGCTGCTTCAACATAGCTTCTGCCCATGATTTGAAGAAATTGAAAAAGGCAACTCTGTTGAGTTGCGATCCCCGAAGCGCTGGGTAATGATATAGAGAAAAGAAGCAACCTGAAGGAACTCACCCCTAGCTTTTCAGAGTATGGAATTCCTCACGATGCAAGGACATGGCCGAGTGCCACCATGGAAGATGAATAGCCTTAGGAAGAAAAGGCTTGGCAATAAAGATTATCATGGTTGACGGAAAGCCTGTAGAAACTATAGCCCATCAACAATTCAATTTCTAGTGGCTTTTTATGGCTCCACAGTGGGTGGATGGAGCCAAATAAGAAGTGCCCACATGTGCTTCCCATATGACCTCTATCTACCTTTTTGTGCTTCGCATATGACCTCCATAACTCCTCCCTTGAGGATGACTTACTTTCCAGCAACTTCTTCATCACTCCAACCATCAGGGCCAAGCCAAACCTCGAAAGAAAAATCCAACCTCACAACTCTCAACTTCAGCGTGAAAAAAGCCATATAGGTTTCTTTCTGCTCACAAAATAAGAAGATTTTTTCGAGTATGCTCAGGCACCCTCTGCTCCCCCCTTTTTTTATAGACATCAAATGAGGAGCAGCCATTAATAAAGGGGAAAACTTTAGGACTCGGGACATGACAATTGCGCCGCATTCGAGACCACATGGTAATACCTTAATGGGACTTGGTACTCCTCGAGGTATATTGGAGATATTCCCCATGCTCCAATAAAAAGGCAGAAGATTTTCTCTCAATCTTGAATCAGAGGCCTTAAATGCAAAGAGTCGTTCATGAATCCTAAAAATGCGGATAAACTTGAGAAACCCCTTGTAGAAAAGGATGTAGTCCAATAGCAATGGAATGCTTGGCGTATATGAAAAGTAAGCTTGCATAAGAAAAGACGAGGCATTAACTATGAAATAGATGCCTTAGGAAAAATAGGATATACTTCGATAAAGCCAAACTATCCTTTGCCTCGGCTAAAGCCAAGCTATTATTTTACTTCGGCGAAGCTGAACCATTCCTTTTATTTCGGCAAAGCTGGGTCATTCCTTTTATTTCGGCGAAGATGGGTCATTCCTTTTACTTTGGCAAAGTTGAGTTATTACCCGCTTTGACAGATCTGATCGAGCTGGTCTTAGCAAGATTGGGTGACCTCTTCGATTTTGACAAAGTCCTTCAAGAATTTTCTGAGCTCTAATAGAGCCGGTTTACTTACTTGGCTTCATGATAAGCTAAGTTTGGGCAAGTGTGAGTAAGCTAAAAGACCGTCTGACACACAAACACCAAAACAATGAAATACATGGAGGAAAACAAAAGATTCATTCATATCATAATATTGTTTATATTACAAGAAATAAAGGAAAAATGCAGAGAGATGGATCCCTAAGTTTCAGCTTCATCTTTGTAGGCGATTTTAGCAATGTCTGGAATGCGCTGATCCAGCCAACCTCCTGATTGGGCCATCTCCCCAACAACCGAGGGAGTATCGACCCCTTCGTCGCTTGGCCCCAAAGCCACATCCACCTCGGCAATTGGTTTTGAAACTCCGGCTTCCTTGGCGGCAGGTCTTAAGGCCTCTGCATCCTGAATAAATTTTGGAGGAGCCTCTGTTGGGTCCCTCTGAAGCCACTTCAAAATCAATGTCAGGAGCATTTTCATCATCATCACCATCATCGGATGAGGGAGTCGCCGCCAATGCTTCAATTATTGGTGACAGAAAGCGATATCTCTCATCCTTCAAGAATGAAAGATCGATGTTCGGGTACTCCTGGATCACCCTCACCCATACTTCATTCGCTCTGACTCGGTATGCCTCCTTCAAAAATTGAATTTGCCCTCGAGCGAATTCATCCGAGCTTTTGTATCTCTCAATCGCTAGAGAGATTTCATCGCCCCCTTAGCTACCCGATGCTCAAGTTTGGAACACTTCTTTCGACTTGAGGCTAAATCCTCGGTCAGAGCTTTTACTTGATCAGCCGCCTCAGCCTTAGTCTTCTCCAGCTAGAGAAGAAAAAATAGCAAACAAAATAAATGGTCAAATTAGCTCTAACTATGGGAAAGAAACAAGCCATTACGTGGAAATGGTAAGAAGACATACCTCTTTGACATAGTAAGCAACTTCAGCTTCTGCTTTCTTGGCCCTTTTCCGAGCCTTCTTCCTCACTTTCTACACCTACTCATGTCCTTCTAGGCATGTTCAAGGTCCATCCAGTCCCTGGAGCCATCGGATCACACTTGACATAGCTCAGCCATAAGATCCACAATTTGCTTCTGATAGGACTCGAGTCAAGCCTCAAAATGAGATTTTTCCTCAACAACCCTACTATTAAGGGAGTCAATTTTCCTTTGGGCCTCACCTCGAACTTCAATAATTTTGACGGAGCTTCATCGGCTACTTTTCGAGCTCCTCAAGTTTGGCTGCCTCAGCCCAAAGTTGTAACACCTCGGATCGGGCATCTTCGCTTGACCTCCCGGCTTCATCAAGCTTGGCTTGTACCCTTGTTAATTCTTTTGAGTGTTGATCGGCCAAGTTTATTTTGGCATGAAGTGTCTCAACCTTGTGCGAGATCTGCCTGTTGCATTCGTTAGCTGAGATCAAGCACCTATAGAGCACCTGCTAGAGGAGAATTGCTTACAATAGAGCCAAATGATTAAGTTTGAAAAAATGCGCAAAACATCTAAGAAAACAAAGAAAGGAAGAAAGCTCACTCGAATGCAGGAAGAGTTCATATCCCTTAAGATGTATTGACTGGAGATTGATGCATAGTCATCCAAGTCAGTAGGCATTTCGAATCCCTCAACCAAAAAAGCAACTTTTTGATGATTGTCCTCTCCTTCTTCGAGATAAATGATGTGCTCTCTTGTATAAAAAACATTAAAAAAGTTATCAATCCGGAATTGCAACTCTTTAGTAGCACGAACCAAGGGATTGAGGAGGGGACTAAGCCGACCTATCCCCTCCTCGTCACCTGCCGACATCCCCAAGGGCCCTGGTTCCTTCGTCCTCATCGAGGGAACTCCTTCTCCATCCGATGATTCTCTTCTTTCTTCTTCCTTCTCTATCCGATGGGGAGGGGATCCTACCGAAGGTGGACAACACTCATCGTAAGAGCAGACGCCTTATCTTTTAAAAATAATTCCTTCAACCTTTGCGGACTCATAGAACCCTTCCCTTCAGGATACACATCGGTAGCCATGAGATAAAGAAATTCTATTACCCGAAAATCATCATCCGTTGGCTCAGGCAAGTGACCAAGCTCCTGCTCTTCTCGAGCTGCCACTTCTCGACTTCATTCTCAGGTGCCTGCTCCCCAAGTTTTAGTGCCAGGATAGGGGTTGAGATTGGCTCCTCCACAACGTTCCCCCTCGACGGGCTCAAAGGTTGGGACTCAACTAATTCTTATGAATGGCTTGGCAGAGCCAGTGGTAGTCTGAAAGAAGAGGAAGAAGATGGCCTCCGCTCAAGCTCGGCCCTCTTTCCTCTCACGGGAGTCGACAAAATGGTACGATGATGCTTCGTACTCTTTTTTTGCTCGAATTGCCATAATCGATTGCGAGCATTCCTCTCATCTGAGCCCCAAACTCAGACCTGATCCCTACGGCATACAAACCATCGGACGGTTAGTTACATCCCTGCAAAAATATCAAAACATAGAGAAAATGATGTCGCACTTACTTAAGGGGTCGACTCTACTCAACCCAGCATTGTAAAGTGCCCCTTCAGTTAGGAGAGCATCGATTGAGATCACCTTCTAACCATAAATAATGCGAAGTCCTCTTTCTCCATCTTCGATAGTGTCGGATGCTGGTTCGGCTCTGTGGGGAGAGGCCCCCATTAGCGAGAAAGTCGAATGCAGCATCCCATTCGACGATAAAAAATTATGACTTTCATTCTTTGACGAAGGTTAGAACCTTAGAAACCTCTTAAAATTTTTTTGTGGCGCTATGTAGTGCCAAGATGAATCCTTGGAGGAAGTAAGACTGTGGCAGGCTCGGAACAAATGAACCATCACTTTTATCCCTTTAAACGTGCATAGGGAGATGAACCCGATAATATAATGCCAGCTATTTGGCATAATTATCATAGAACAGGTGTCGTAATACTTTATTATGCCATTTATCAAAGGATTGAGGGAGAAACGGAGACCCACCTTGAAGCTCTTCTCATAGAAACTGACCCCTAACTCTAGTTGATCAGGTACCCTCTGTTCAGGACCAGGGACCCACATCTGAATGTCACTCATGAACCAGTAATCCCGACGAATACTTTCCAAATCTGCGGGGTCATCGTTGAGGCGAAATCAATGGGACGTTCCTTATCTCCAAGATCAATGGAAGAAGCACCAGCCATGTTGGTCATGGGTCGAAGACGTTCTGTCTATTGAAGAGAAAGAGGATAGAGAGAAAAAAATGCAGCAAAAGGTAACACTGCTCAACTCCTTTTAAACTGTTTCGATGAGGCAAGAATCCCCATGCATCGCCAAACCTTGAGCCCACCACGTGCCATTCCACCCATGGCCGACAGTGGAAGGCGAGAGGTTTTTTCCTCGTGCAACGTGAAGAAATGATGAAGCGGCGGCCTGATGTATATGAGAGCCCCATAGCACGTCTTTGCCTGTTTGAATTCTTCCAATTAGATAAAGCCACCTAGAATTCTACTCCCTATGCCCAAGCCTACGCTTTGAACTAGGAAGTAGGGGGCATGTGATGAGGGACAAAATTATTATTATATTAATATCCATGCATGTGTCAAAAAGGTTAGGATCACTTTTAATTTTTACCTGCCAGATGCTGTGTTCAGAGAAAGATAAAATCTTCTCGTCTTGATAGGGCCGAGCCATCTCTTCGTCTTGGCAAAGCTGAGCTACTTCCTTATCTCGGCAGGGCCAAACCATTCTCATGCTTTGGCTTTGTTTCGGCCAGGCCGAACCATTCTCATGCCTCAACCTTGTCTCAGCCAGGTCGAGCCATTCTCATGCCTTGATGGGCCCAGAGTAGCCAAAAGCCAAATATGACCCTCCGGCCACATCAGCTCTCGTCGCCTCAAAAGAAAAATTGAGCCAGGCATAGCCTGTTGCCTATAAATAACCAGATAATAGAATAACTGAATGTCAAAGGTCTAAATCAGTCTCTTCAGTCGTCGATCCTCTTAATGAACAGGATTTGAATCCCGTCGGTCTCTTAATAAACTTGATTCGAATCAGATTCCCATCATTCTAATTTCCTATTTTTCAAGACACGTTCGAAGAGTCAGGTGAACAAACCATCAACATTCAGATAGTCTATAAATACCTTTCTCGAAATCCTTTCAGGTACACTCACTCTTTCACTAAAAACTCCATTGAAGCTCAAACAGAGCTTCTTGGCACCTCAAGAGGCCATTCTAGAGGGACTCTTCTATGGGAGCCTTCTCCTTATATCTGCTTGCTGTGAATCTTACTGACTTGGGCATCGAAGGGTCTTCCACAGAGGGCTACCCCCAATGCTCGCTGCATGAGGACTGTCTTACAGGTCCATATAGTCAAAAGATTGACGTTCGTCTCGGAGGTGGGCTGCACCTGAGTCGAAGAATGGATTTCTATGGAAACAACTATTATTGCCATAGAAATTCATTCTCTAACTCGGGTGCGGCACACCTCCAAATCTGGATGCCAATCTCTCATCTGGATGGAACCTACAAGACAATCCTCATGCAGAGAGTATCGGAGATGGTCCTCTGTAGAAGACCCTCCAACACCCAAGTCAGTAGAGATTCAAAGTAAGAAGATATGAGGAGAAGGCTATTGCAGAAGAGTTCCTCTAAGATGGCCTCTCGGGGAGCCGAAGGCTCTTTTCAAGCTTCAATGGAGTTTTTTCAGTGAAAGAGTGAACATGCCTAAAAGGATTTCGAGAAAGGTATTTATAGACTATCTGAATGTTGGCAATTTGTTCACCTGATTCTTTGAACGTGTCTTAGGATATGGAAAAATCAGAATGATGGGAATCTGATTCGAATCAAATTTGTTACAAGGCCGATAAGATTTGAATCTTGTTCGTTAGGAGGATCAATGGCTGAAAAGGCTGATTCGAAGCTTTAAGATTCGGTTATTTTGTTATCTGGCTATTTATGGGCAATAGACTATGCCTGGCTTGATTTTTCTTTTGAAACTATGAGAGCTGATGTGGTTGAAGGGTCATATTTGACTTTTGGCTACTTTGGGCTTGCCAAGGCACGAGAATGGCTCGGTCTAGCCAAGACAAGGTAGAGGCATAAGAATGGTTTGCCCCCGCCAAGATGAGGCCATGGTATAAGAATGGTTTGACCTGGCCAAGACGAGGTCAAGGCATAAGAATGGTTTGCCCCCACCGAGATGAGGCCAAGGCATAAGAATGGCTCAGCCTGGCCGAGATAAGGAGGTAGCTCAGCTCTGTCAGGATGGAGATGCGACTCGATCCTACTGAGATGGAAAAATTTTATCTTTTTTCGAGCACAGCACCTGGCAGGTGGAAATCGAAAGTGATTCTAACCTTTTTGACATGTGCACAGATATTAATGCAATGATAATTTTGCCCCTCATCATATGTCCCTCACTCCTAGTCCGAAGCATAGGCTCAGGCATAAGGAGTAGAATTCCAAGCGGCTTTATCTGATTGAAGAAATTCAAATAGACGGAGACATGCCATAGGGCTCTCATATACGTCAGGCCGTCGCTTCATCATTTCTTCCCGTCGCATGAGGAGAAAACCACTTGCCTTTCACTGTTAGTCATGAGTGGAATGGCATGTGGCGGGCTCAAGGTCTGGTGACGCATGGGGATTCTCATCTCGCCAAAACGGTTTAAAAAGGGTTGAGCAATGTTGCCTTTTGCTACATTTTCTCTCTATCTTCTTCCTCCTCAAGAGATAGAACACCTTCGACCCAAGACCAAACATGGCTGGCATTTCTTTCATTGATCTTGAAGATAGAGAGCATCCCATTGACTTGGCCTCAACGATGACCCTCGCATATTTGGAGAGGATTCATCGAGATTACTAGTTCATGAGTGACATTCGGATGTGGGTCTCCGATCCTGAACAGAGGGTACCTAATCAATTGGAGTTGGAAGTCTTTTTCTATGAGGAAAGCTTCAAGGTGGGTCTTCGTTTTCCCTTTAATCCGTTGGTAAATGGTATAATGAGGCATTATGGCATCTGTCCTACGATGATTATGCCAAATAGCTGGCATTATATTATCGTGTTCATCTCTCTATGCACATTTACGGGGATAAGAGCGACAGTTCCTTTGTTTTGGGCCTGCCACAGTCCTACATCGTCCAAGGATTTATCTTGGCACTACATAGGACCACGAAAGAACTTTAAGAGGTTTTTGAAGGTCCCAACTTTTGTTAAAGGATGAAAATCATGATTTTTCATCGTTGAATGGGATGCTGCATTCGACTTTCCTCACCAATAGGGGCCTCTCCCTACGGAGCCGAACCAATGTCCGACACTGTTGAAGGCGGAGAAGGACTTCAACATTCTTTACGATAGCAAAGTGGTTCCAATCGATGCTCTTTTATACAATGCCAGGTTGAGCAGAGTCGATCCCTTAAGTAAGTGCGACATCACTTTCTCTATGTTTTGATGTATTTGTAAGGATGTAACTAACCGTCTAACGATTTGTGTGTCGTAGGGATCGGGTCTGAGTTTGGGGCTCAGATGAGAGGGATGCTCGCAATCGACTATGGCAATTCGAGTAAAAAGAAGAGTACGAAGCATCGCCGTACTATCTCATCAACTCCCACGAGAGGGAAGAGGGTCAGGCTTGAGCGGAGGCCATCTTCTTTTTCTCCCTCTAGGCTATAGCTGGCTCTGTTGAGCCATTCACAAGAATTAACTAAGTCCCGACCTTTGAGCCTGTCGAGGGGGGACGTTGCAGAGGAGCCGGTCCCAGCCCCTATCCTGGTGCTAGAACTTGGGGAGCTAGCACCTGGTGACAAAGCCGGAGAAGTGGCAGCTCGGGAAGAGTAGGAGCCTAGCCATTCGCCTGAGCCATGGACGATGACTTCCGGATAAGAAAATTTTTTTATCCCATGGCTGCCGACGTGCATTACCTTGAAGGGGAGGGTTCTATGAGTCCGCGGAGGTTGAGGGAATTATTTTTCGAAGATCGAACGGTTGCTCTTGCGGTGAGTATTGTTTCACCCCTAGCAGGAACCCCTTCTCATCAGATAGAAGAGGAAGAAGAAAGAAGAGGTTCACCAGGCAGAGAAGGAGCTCCCTCGATGAGGATGGAGGAGCTGGGGCCTTCGGGGACGTCGGCAGGTGACAAGGAAGGGATAGGTTGGCTTAGCCCCCTCCTCGATCCCTCAGGTCGTGCTATCGAAGAGTTGCAATCATGGATTGACAATTTTTTTAATGTCTTTTATGTGAAAGAACATGTTATTTACCTTGTAGAAGGAGAGGATAGTCATCGAAAAGTTGCTTTTGCAGTTGAGGGGTTCGAAATGCCTATCGACTTGGATGACTATGCGTCGATCTCAAGCAGTATATCTTAAGGGATATGAACTCTTCTTGCATTCGAGTGAGTTTTCTTCCTTCTTTGCCTTCTTAGATGTTTTACACAGTTTTTTTGTACCTAATCATTTGGCTCTATTGTAGGCAATTTTCCTCTAGCGGGTGCTCTGTAAGCGCCTGATCTCTGCCAATGAATGCAACAGGAAGATCTTGCGTAAGGTTGAGGCACTCCATACCAAAATAAACTCAGTTGATCAGCACTTAGAAGAATTGACAAGGGTGCAAGCCAAGCTTGATGAAGCCAGGAGGTCGGGCAAAGATGCCCGATCTGAGGTGTTACGACTTTGGGCCGAGGTAGCCGAACTTGGGGAGGCTCAAAAGTAGTCGATGAAGCTCGATCAGAATTGTTGAGGTTCCGAGATAAGGCCCTAAGGGAAATCGACTTCCTTAATGGCAGGGCCGCTAAGGAAAAATCCCATTTCGAGGCTCGAGAGTCCTGTTAGAAACAATTTTCTGATCTTACGGTCGAGCTACGTTAGGTTCGATCCGATGGCTTCAAGGACCGGATGGATTTTGAACATGCCTGGAAGGACATGAGCAGGTGTAGAAAAGAGAGGAAGAGGGCTCAGAAAAGAGCCAAGAAAGCAGAAGCCGGCGTTGCTCGCTATGTCAAAGAGGTATGTCCTCTTACCACTTCCATGTAACGATTCATTTCTTCCCCATAGTTAGGGCTATCTTGGCCATTTATTTCGTTTACTATTTTCTCTTCTCTAGCTAGAGAAGACTAAGGTTGAGGCGGTCAATCAAGTGAAAGCTCTGACCAAGGATTTGGCCTCGAGTCGAACGAGGTGCTCCGAGCTTGAGCATCGGGTAGCCGAGGGGACAATGAAATCACTATGGCGATTGAGAGGTACAAAAGCTTGGATGAATTTGCTCGAGGACAAATTCAGTTTTCAAAGAAGGCATACTGAATTAGAGCAAACGAGGTACGGATGAGGATGGTCCAGGGATACCCAGACATTAATCTTTCATTTTTGGAGGAGGAGGGGTATTGCTTTCCGTCGCCAATAACTGAAGCATTGGCAACGACTCCCTCATCCAATGATGGCAACGATGATGAAGATGCCCATGATGTTGATTTTGAAGTGGCCTCGGAGGAAGATCCAACGGAGGCTCCTTTAGAAATCACTCAGAAGGCAGAGGTTTCAAGGCCTGCCGTCGAGGAGATTGAAGTTTTGCAACCAATCGCCAAGGAGGATATGGCTTTGAAGCCGAGTGATGAAGGGGGTCGGCCAGATCAAAATGTTTCAGGCATTGCTGAAATTGCCCCTGAGGAATCTATGTTTTCACATTTTTCTTTCACTTTTGTAACATAAACGATATTATGATATGAATGATTTTTTTTTTTTTTCTCCGTGTATCCCACTGTTTTGGTATTTGTGTGTCGGACGATCTTTTAGCTCATCCTTGTCTTGCCTAAACTTAACTTATTACGAAGCCAAGTGAATAAACTAGCTCTGTTAGAGCTAGAGAATTTTAGGATGACTTTATCAAAATCAAAGAGGTTGCTCGGTCTTGTTGAGACCAGCTCGATCAGATCCGCCGAAGCAGGGAATGACTCGGCTCTGTCGAAGTAGAAGGAATGGTTTGGCTCTGCCGAAGCAAAAAGAATGATTCGGCTTTGTCGAAGTAAAGTAATAGCTTGGCTTTGACCGAGGTAGAATAATACCTCGGCTTTGGTGGAGTATATTCTATTTCTCCTAGGGCATCTATTTCAAAGTTAATGCCTCATTTTTTGGATGCAAGCTCGCTTTTCGTATACGCCAAGCATTCAATTTCTATTGGACCGTGTCCTTTTCTATGGGGGGTTTCTCAAGTTCATCCGCATTTTTAGGATTCGTGAATGATTCTTTGCATTTAAGGCTTTTGGTCAAGATCGAGAGGAAATCTTCTGCCATTTTATTGTGGTATGGGGAATATCTCCAGTATACCTCGGGGAGTATCGAGTTTCATTAAGGCTTTGCCACGTGGTATCGAATGTAACACGATGGTTGCGTCCTGAGTCCCAAAGTTTTCCCCTTCTTTAATGGCTGTTTCCCATTTGACGTCTATAAAAAGGGAGGAACAGGGGGTGCCTGAGCATACTCTGGGAAGCCTTCTTAGCCTTCTTACTTTTCAAACTAGAAGAAACTTCCATGGTTTTTTCCATGCTGAAGTTGAGAGCTGCGAGGTCGGGTTTTCCTTTCGAGGTTTGTCCTGACCCTGATGGTTGGGGTGATGAAGAAGTTGCTGGAAAGCAAGTCATCCTCAAGAGAGGAGTTATGAAGGTCATATGCAAAGCGCAGAAGGAGGATAGAGGTCATATGGGAAGTGCACGCGGGCGCTTTCTATTTGGCTCTGTTCATTCGCCGTGGGGCCACAGAGACCACTAGAAATGCAAAATTTTTATGGCCACGGCTTCCATAGGCTTTTCCTTCATCCTCAGTTCTTAAATGGGTGCCATTTTGGATCCCTCGGTTCATTCATTTGAGGATCCATCAGCCGGCTTCTAATGAGGAAGAAGGTAAGTTGCACCGGGCCATTTTCTTTCTTTTGTATCATTGCCCAACAGCTCAGACAATTCATCAGAGTTATCTTTTCCGATTTCTTCGAATCATGGGCGGATGCAATGTAGTTGGCCAAACTGGCTTGTTCAAACATTTTCTTTTGTTCTTTCTTTTATTTTCTATGTATTTCCTATGCTATAATGAACTTGTAATGCCTTTCAAAAGGCTATAATTTTTTTTGTAATAAAATATCGTTGGAATAAAAGGACTTCTTTTATGCCTAACTCTTTTTGTTATTTCGTTCCTGCTTTATGAAATGCCAGTTTTTCCATTGTATTGCTGTTTTTGTATTTTTTTCGATGCATAAATCGCTCATATACGTCGAATCGAAGGGTGCAGGATGAAGACCCAGTCTTACTGAGGTACGCAAATAGTCATTAGGACATCCCCTTTGTTAAGGAAGATATTAGATGGTCATGTCTAATACTTACATTTTGAGGGCATTTCAGAGATTTAGCTCTTCGCCAAATATTTTGATGATTCGTTTAGGCCCGTCAATATGCACCAGATTACATTGGCCCTCCATGAAGAGGGTGCATGCCTTGACTCAATTTATAGGAAGGCTAGGCGGCCTTGCCAATTCTTAATAAGAGTTTGACCATGTCGAGGTTTCCCAAGAATTTTTCTTGGTTTAATGAAACTATAATATATGGCCGGTCATGTCGAGAGACGAAATGTGTTTTACCTCGTTTTGGTGAGGTAAGAAGTGACTCGCCTAGGTCCGCCGAAGTACAAGAAAAAGTCATTCAACTTCGCTGAGGCTTAGAGAAGTAGCGCCATGCTGAAATATTGAAAAAATTACTCGTCCTGTTGAGTCTTGGGAGAATCACTAGGTCCCGCCGAGGTTTGGGAGAATCACTCGGCCCTACTGAGGTTTGGGAGAATCACTCTGTCCTGCCGAGGTTTGGAAATAGATCGCATCTCATTTGGTGTTACCAAAGTATGAAGAAGATCTCTCGAACCTGCCAAGGGTTTGTCAAAATTATATTTTAATTGGCGCTGCCAAGGTTTAGAGAAGACTCCTGAGTCATGCCGAGGGTGCTTGGACCTGCCAATGCTTTGTTGAAATTATATTTTACTTGGCACTGTCAAGGCTTAGAGAAGACTCCATAGTCATGCCAAGGGTGCTCGAACCTACCGAGGCTTTGTTGAAATTATATTTTACTTGGCGCTGCCAAGGCTCGAAGAAGACCCCTCGAACGTGCCGAGGGTGCTCGGACCTACCGAGGCTTTGTCAAAATTATATTTTACTTATCGCTGCCAAGGCTCGAAGAAGACCCCTCGAACATGCCAAGGGTGCTCAGACATGCTGAGGCTTTGTTGAAATTATATTTTACTTCGCACTACCAAGGCTTAGAGAAGACCCCTCGGACATGCTGAGGGTGCTTGGACTTGCTGAGGCTTTATTGAAATTATATTTTACTTGGCATTGCCAAGGCTCAGAGAAGACTCCTCAGTCATGCCAAGGGTGCTCGGACCTATCGAGGCTTTGTTGAAATTATATTTTACTTGGCGTTGCCAAGGCTCGGAGAAGACCCCTCGAATATGCCAAGGATGCTTGGACCTGCTGAGGCTTTGTTGAAATTATATTTTACTTAGCGCTGCCAAGGCTCGGAGAAGACCCCTCGGACATGCCGAGGGTGCTCGGACCTGCCGAGGCTTTGTTGAAATTATATTTTACTTGGCGCTGCAAGGCTCGGAGAAGACCCCTCGGACATGCTGAGGGTGCTCGGACCTGCAAGGCTTATAGAGGAAGATTATCCGGGTGTAACCTGTCTTTCATCAATAGTCTTTGTGAAAAATTGATACAAGAATACTATCATCATAGAATTTCATTATAAGCAGAGTGGGTTTGGTAGAAGCGTACTCTACTGATAATATATCCGAAGGTTGTCTAAATTCCATGTTTGGGGAATGGATCTTCCATCTAGATCCTAAAGTCTGTATGTGCCTGGCCTGATGACCTCCGTGATTTGATAGGGGCCTTCCCAAGTTGGAGATAGCTTTCCCTGCTCTAATGGTTTGGAGACGAACACCTTGCGGAGCACGAGATCACCAGAAGGATTTCCCTCTGACCCGGAAGGAATGATAGCGAGCTATCTTTTATTGATAGGTTGCAATCCATATTTGGGCCTTCTCTCTGACCTCTTCTATTAAGTCGAGATTGGTTCAGAGCTGCTCATCATTCGACTCATCGAATAACTTTCCACCCGTGGCAATAGTAGCCCTATCTCCACGAGAATGATGGCTTCCATGCCAAAGGCCATTTTGAAAGGAGTCTCGCCCGTGGGGATCCTCTGGGTGGTTCGATAGGCCCACAAGACATGATAAAGCTCTTCTGCCCATCTGCCTCGTGCCCTGTTGAGCCGAGCTTTAATCCCTTGCAGCAAGGTTCAGTTGGTCACCTCGGCTTCTCCATTGGCTTGGGAGTGTCTGACTGATATAAGTCGATGAGAGATGCCATGATCTTTGTAGAACTCTCAGAATTTGGGATTGTCAAATTGTCTTTCATTGTCGGTGATAATTGTATGCGGAAGGTCGAACCAACAAATGATGGATCTCTATACAAAATCTCTAGCCCGAGCCTCAGTTATCTGAGCAACTGCCTCGGTCTCGACCCACTTAGTAAAATAGTCAATTGCTACGTACAGAACTTCCTCTGTTTCGTGACGAGAGAAAAAGGACCGAGGATATCTATTTCCTATTTGGCGAAAGGCCAAGCGGATAATACAGGTGTCAAGTGAGTAGAGGGGAGCCTTTGTATGTTGGAATGTCATTGGCATGAGTCATAGGCTCGGACGAGATCATCGGCATCCTTCTGCATAGCTGGCCAGTAGTATCCTTGGTGTAGCACTTTATGACATAAAGCTTAGCCGCCAAGGTGGTTGCTACATATGCCCTCATGGACCTCCCAAAGGGCATAATCAACCTTCGATGGGCAAAGGCACTTAAGTAGCGGCATGGAGAAGGATCGTTTGTATAACTGATTGTTAAGTAAGACATAATTAGACGCTTGCATTTTCAACTTTCTTGCACCCTTTCTATTGACTGGGAGTGACCCTTCTTTGAGGTATTTGAAGATTGGGTCAAACCAGGATGGTTCGACATCAATTGGCATCACCCGATCGGCATCGGCAATGCTGGGATTTTCTAAGACTTTCAGGATTTCCGCTTGAGATCCATCGAATATGTGGTTACCAGGCGAGATAAAAAGCCAGCGTGTGCATTCTCGGCCCTTGAGACCTGGATGACTTCAAATTTAGAAAAATAAGAGAACAAATCATGAACCTTTTGGAGATACCAGATCATGTTCGACTTTCGAGCTTCGAACTCTCCCCACACGTGGCTAGCCACCAACTAAGAGTCAGTATAAGCATTTAATTTCTTGACTCTGAGATCATGGGCAATGCGAAGTCCAGCGAGCAAAGCCTCATACTTCATCTCATTATTGGAGGCTGGGAAGGAGAAACGAATGCCATACTCGAAGGTCGCACCCTCCGAACTAGTTAGAACCAAGCTGGTGCCAAAACCACTTGCGTTGGACGATCCATTTGCATGAAGCAGCCATAGAGCATCGGACTTTGGTTGCTCGGAGGTATCTGGAGTGGAATCATCCTCAGGAATGGTGCACTCAAGGAGAAAATCTGCCATAATTTATGCTTTAATTGTCGGGCAGGGCTGATATCGAAGGTCATGCTCGCTTAGTTCAACAGCCCACTTGGTCATCTTGCCTGATGTCTTCGGATGATGAATAATTGATTTGATAGGCTGGTCGGTCACGATTACTATGATGTGCACTTAAAATAGGGCCGTAATTTCCGAACGAATGTTACAAGGGCCAACACTATCTTTTCAATTTGGGTGTACCTCATCTCAGCATCCCAAAGTATTTTTCTGATATAATAGATACTTTTGAATTTTATTCTCCTTTTGGATTAGTATGGACCCAACTGCACCCTTCGAGACTGCCAGATATAGGTATATTATCTATCTGGGTCTCGGACTGCTGAGGAGAGGTGGCGAGCCAAGGTGTTTCTTGAGATCTTCGAAGGATTTCTGATAGTCCGGAGTCCACTGGAAGTTCTTAGCCGACCGAAGTACCTTGAAGAAGGGTAAATATTTTTCAGCCGATCGAGCAACAAAGCGGTTGAGGGCCGCTATCCTTCCGGTAAGGCGCTGCACCTCTTTAACCGACCCCGGAGGTGCCATTTGCTACAGAGCTTGAATTTTTTATGAATTTGCTTTAATGCCTCATTGAGAGACCATAAAGCCTAAGAACTTTCTGGAGTTAACCCTGAAGGAACATTTGGTTGGATTAAGCTTCATTTGATACTTTCAGAGTATGGTGAAGCTTTCTGTAAGATCATTAATGTGTTGGGATGCCTTCTTGCTTTTAACCAGCATATTGTCAACATAAACCTCCATATTCCGATCGGTTTATTCGTTGAAGACCTTATTAACCAGTCTTTGGTATGTCATGCCTACATTTTTCAAACCAAAAGGCATGACTCGGTAACAATAAATACCTCGATCGGTTATGAAGATAGTCTTTTTCTCGTCCTCATGTGCCATTCGAATTTGATTATAACCCGAATAAGCATCCATGAAAGTCAGCATCTGATGGCCCAAGTAGCATCCACAAGCTGATCAATTCGAGGCAGAGAAAAACTATCCTTTAGACAAGCTTTGTTGAAGTCCATGAAGTCGATGCAGATTCTCCATTTGCCGTTCAATTTCTTTACCATAACAACATTCGCCAACCAATCGGGATAGTTCACTTCCTGAATGAAGTTGGCTTTGATGAGCTTATTAACCTCCTCTTCAATAGCCTTCTGGCGTTCAGGGGCAAAGCTCCTTTTTTTCTGCTTGATTGATCGAAATGTCTCATCCACATTAAGATGATGGACAAGGATATCAAGGCTAATCCTTGGCATATCTAAAGCAGACCAAGCAAAGATGTCAGCATTTCTCTGAAGGAAATCAATTAAGCACCGCCAAGGCTCCCCTTCCAATTGTGACCTGATTTTAATAGTTTGATCTGGGCGAGCCTCGTCGAGTGGTATTTTCTCAAGCTCCTCGGTTGGTTCTCCTCGTTGTTCCGCAAAATCCTCCCGAGCATCCAGTCCGTCAACCTCAAGCTTTCTAGATTGAAGGTTAGCGACGAAGCAATACCGAGCCGCAGCTTGATTTCCTCGGATAACTCCCACTCCCCATTCGGTGGAAAACTTTATGGCAAGATGAGGGATAGAAATGATAGCTTTGAGGGATATCTATCCGGGTTTGCCGAGGATGGCATTGTAGGGGGAACGAAGCTTGGTTACCAGGAAGTCCGTGTGAACAGTGGCTATGCTAGGCCAAGAGCCTGCTTGGACCACCAATGTGATGACACCCTCATGGATAATAGCTCGCTAGTAAAACCCACTAGGTGGAGTCTATGGTCCAAAGGTTTTCCACTCGCAATTTCATCCTCATAAAGGCAACAAAATACAGAACATTAACAGAGCTTCCACTATCAATCAAAATTCGGTATACATCATAGTCATTCATATTGAGAGATACAACCAAAGCATCATCATGCAGATATTGTATCTCTCGGAGATCATCGTCGTAAAAAGAAAAAGCTCATTGGTCCGGGCTTTCTTTGGTGGATTTTCTTCATCGCCCAGCCGCGCCACGAGGAGTCGATCGTTGCTATCATTATTAACATTGCCAATGACCGATACATTCAGTGGAGGAGGTTGGCAAGGCTCAAGCTGGCGGTCTCCTCCGTTGTTTGACTCAAGGGCTCTTCTAAATTGGTTCAGCCTGCTCTGTTGGATGAGCTATTCAATCTCATTCTGAAGCTACCAACATTCTTCAGTGTCATGCCCGTGATCCTGATGGAATCAATAGTACTTGGTCATGTCCCTCTGGGCCGCATTCCCCTAGAGAGGTGGCTGCCGAGGAATCTGGCGCTCGATTTCTATCAGGATTTGCGCCTTTGGTGCAATGAGTGGGGTGTACTGATTGAACCTCCAGGCCGAGCTCCAGGTATGATCTCGGACGGTGGTGAAAGAGCTCTCTGGCAACGAGGCGGCTAGTATGGCGAAGGGATTGGCTCTTCTCCAAGCCCTTGGCCTCCTTTCTCTTCGATTTCTCAGCTCGGGCTAACCTCCGCGACTCTTCAACCCTAGCATACTTGTTTGCCAAGGCCATCATGTCGGAGAGGCTCTTCGATAGTTGACCTCCAAAGCTAGATAGAAGTCACCTTCCTTCGACACTTCGCCCGCTAAGGCGGACATGGCCTTCTTGTGGTTGATGTGGTCTACTTCTAATATAGCCGTGTTAAAGCGACTGAGATAATTCTTCAGAGACTTTCCCTCTCGTTGCTTGACCTTAGAGAGGGAGTTGAACCTTCACCGATGGCGGCGACTGCTGACAAATTGGCTAATGAATAGGCTGCTCAGTTCATCAAAAGAACTGATGAAAACTGGCTTCAGGCTATTAAACCAGGTTTGGCGGACCCTCTAAGAGTAAAGGGGAAGGCTTTGCACAAGATCGCATCCGACGCTCCGTGGAACATCATGATAGATCAAAAGCTGCTTAGGTGGTCGTCAGGATCAGTGGGTCCATGGTATGGTTTGATGGTGGGAAGCTTAACATGAGAAGGGATCACTTCCCGCATGATCTTCTCAGAGAAGGGGATGCCCTGCTCGCCTTCGATTGGGGAGGAGGAGCATGCCTGATGGCATCTAGCTCTTGACGCCATTCCTGGCGCATCTCCCGAATTTATCGCTGGATCCCCTCGTCTCGAGTGGTAGGGGAGATCGATCGAAGGGAGTATGGTGACGGCGTCGAGTCATGATGGGAGGACACTAGGGAGAGAGAGCGAGCTTGCCGAGATCTAGGCGGGCTCTTCCCTCCAGCCCTTTGCCACGCCGTTCTAGCTCCTTTGGGCTACTGGGGATAACTAGCGACCTTGGGGGGTTAGAAGAAGAGATTGCCGGTGGAGTAGGGGTGACGACTCCATCAAGGAGTTATGGGGCAGGGGCAGCTGGGCGGGGAGCCTCCTGGAGTCCTTGGACCAACTGTGCAAGGGCTTACACTTGTTGAACTAGTGTAGCAAACTGGTCCTGGGTTACCGTGGTCGTCGATGGTGAGAGAGTCTTGACCGGCAACGGTAGTGGGGTGCCACATTGCTTGTGGGATCAGGCCTCTGGGAGGTGGTCTGATCCTGAGAATCAGAGGTGGCTCTCCTCGATTAGCCATTGAGGGGTTGTTCTTCTGGTTTTTTCAACCTTATCTCCTTGAATACAAGTTTATGGGACTTGAGGCCCTTCCTCTAGCGCCAATCTGTTACTGTAGAAATCCATTCTCTGATTTGGGTGCGGCCCACCTCCGAATCCGGATGCCAATCTCTCGCCTGGATGAACCTGCAAGATAGTCCTCACGCAGAGAGTATCGGGGGTGGCCTTCTACGGAAGACCCTTTGATGCCCAAGTCAGTGGAGATTCAAAGTAAGCAGATATGAGGAGAAGGCTTTCGCAAAAGAGTCCATCTAGGATAGCCTCTGGGAAGCTAGGGGCTCTCTTCGAGCTTCAATGGAGTTTTTTTAGTGAAAGAGTGAGCATACCTGAAAGGATTTCGAGAAAGGTATTTATAAACTGTCCGAATGTTGGCAATTTATTTACCTGATTCTTCAAACGTATTTTGGGATATGGAAAAACCAGAATGATGGAATCTGATTCGAATCAAGTTTGTTACGAGGTCGGCGAGATTCGAATCCTATTCGTTAAAAGGATCGACGGCTGAAGAGGCAGACTCGAAGCTTTGAGATTCGGTTATTCTGTTATCTGGCTATTTATGGGCAACAGCTGTGCCTGGCTTGATTTCCCTTTTGAGATGATGAGAGCTGATGTGGCCGGAGGGTCATATTTGACTTTTAGCTACTTTGGGCCTATCGAGGCATGAGAATGGCTCGGTCTAGCCGAGACAAGGCCGAGGCATAAGAACAGTTTGCCCCGTCAAGATAAGGCCGAAGTATAAGAATGGTTCGGCCTGGTCGAGACGAGGTCGAGGCATAAGAATAGTTTGTTCCCACCGAGATGAGGCCGAGGCATAATATTGGCTCGGCCTTACCGAGATAAGGAGGTGGCTCGGCTCTGTCAAGATGGAGATGCGACTTGATCCCGTCAAGATAAAAAATTTTATCTTTTTCCGAGCACAGCACATGGCAAGCAAAAATCAAAAGTGATTCTAACCCTTTTCACAGATGCATGGATATTAATGTAATAATGATTTTGCCCCTCATCAACTATCTATAGGAATAATTTGTCCAAAACTTTTATAATGAGCATAAGTAATTTTATGATTTAGTTATTGAGATTTTAAATTCACGAGGTTGAGTTGGCAGGCCATGGATTTGCAAATGAATCCTTAAAAAACCGTGGAATATATTTGCTCCAAAACCGGGTGTAAGAACTCTTTTGCATCGGCCCTCCCCATTAAACTCCCGCTTGGTTCAAATGGACGTAACGCTCGGTCGGAGCGAGGGAAATCGAAATTTCGAGCGCCCACCGCCCACGGTTTCCATCATCTTGGGTTCCCCTTCTCTCCATCCCTTTGCTCAGCTTCCTTCGAATCCCCGATAGAGCTTAGGTGTTGTCGAGAATGAGCTCGCCAATGGAGGTGTCGCTTCAGAATCCCTCCGACGTTGGAGAGGTCTCCAGGACGGAGGGCGTCTCCGATTCCGACTCCATTCCGATATCGGCGACGGATGATAAAGTACTGGTTTCAGGTGAAAAGGGCTCGATTTTTCACCTTCTTTTCCTTCTATTCCCTCTGCCATTCTCTGATTTCTGTAATCTCTTGGGTCTTCATTCTTCTAGTTGAGGTCTGCTTGAATCCCTCCAGCACGGCTCGCATAGAAGACGTTCGGGCCGCTGTAGAAAGGTATCTCTCACTCGCTCTCTCAGACACGCTTCGTATGCTTCTTTTTTGTTGGTTTATGTTGGTAAAACTGCTGGAGTAGTGCTTTTGGAGAAACTTAAGAGTTCTGGATGTGCAAAATTTGTAATTTTGGGAGCAATTATCATATGGATATGACTTTGGTGCCTGATCTGTGGGTTTAACCCACATCACAAATCCAGCCACTTGGATATGTGATGAGGAGTGATGTGACGGTGAATGAGAACTCGAGGGAGCTAGGGCTAAAATAAGTAATGTGCATGCGTTGATAAATTTGATTGTCTGTACTGTACACCAAAGATAAGCACGGTTACATATGTACTCAAATACTCTTTTTCTCCAGCACATCCCTGAGATAAAATTTCTGCGGGATCATAAACTGCTTAGATTTTCCATGCAGTGTTTGGGATGAAGAATAGGGAGCCAACTTTTGTCATCAGAACCACCTTTTGATGTGAAGTTTGAACATCATAGTAAGATGGAGAAACTGAAGTGGAATGCCAGGATAGACAACTCCACGAAATGTGGGATGTGGATATAGGATATGGATACACCAACAAGACAAAAATTGAAAAAGTAGCACATGATATGGCAAGGATACATTAATGAATATGCTGTGTAACTTGTGTGTAAAATATTCTATAAAGCATACTGGGTTATTAGAATAGCATAGTCCATATTTTAGATGGTAGCTAGTCCATATTTCAATCCATATACCTCAATCCATGCTTCATATTTTAATATTAACTCCACAGATTACAAAATTAACCATTATCTTTGAAAGATTAGCACTTAAAAAAAAAGCAAACCCCCTCACCCTCACATTTGGGGGAAAGTATATATATATAGATTTTGAAAATTAAGTACTTCACACAAGCATCGGATGCAACATATGCAAAGAAGCAAGCCAATGCATAAAGGTAGACACAAAAGAGTCACATGAATAGAGCATGGAAGTGGTGTTTTTCATGCAAAGACAGGGCATAGATATATAAAGGTAAGCAAAAGTGCGTTTTAGGGTGGTTTAAACCCTGGGGCATCATCTTGAGTTTGCAGGCAAGTGGTGTAGGTGGAACAATAACATAAGGCAAGATTGTAGGTGATATGTATATGCGGCAAAGAACACTTTATGCTAGATTATAGGTCATCTGCATGAGCTACAGTGGCATATTGATGTAAACTAGAGTTGCATGAGTTGCAGAGTCATGGCCTCTATCTGTCTGTCAAATCCATATTGGATATATCATCTGGATAAAGAAACTGGCTTCATATTTAGTTTCATATACATGTTACTGATTACCTTTTTGATGCCAATTCATTTATGTGTATGTTTGAAACAATTGTTGCTTTTGTACATATCCTATTTATGTTCACATGCGTCTATAGAAAATATTTGTCATGTGTGTCCAATCAGATCTACTTTCGTCGGACACAAATATGGATACTACTTATATGTCTTTATCTGTTCTGATTTAACCTAATTGTATAGTTTAATACTTTTTGTTATTTGTCAATGCTTTGTAAACTTTAGATGGTGTCAAATCGGGTTGGATTGTGGATCAAGTGGAGGCCTGTGAGATTCTACTGGTTTACCTGAACAAAATTTAAAACATAAAAGGAGTGAATACATGAAGAAAAAAGAGTAAATTGCAAAGTAAAAAGAGAAAAACAGTCACATAAAAACACAAGAACCCCAGATTCCACAATCATACTCCTAAATAAAGCACGAGCAAAATAAACATTGTTCCTATTTACTAGAGGTATTTATGCATGTCAATTGATATGCATACATGCATGCATGTTTGTTTGTAAAAATTTAATGCTCTTTGATGTAAAATATTTTAGGGTACAAAAGAACCAGATTTTGACATATGATCTAAAGAATGTGAATATTTACCTCTTTCTTTTTACATAATGAACTCCTGATTTTAATTTTTCTTTGGCATCCAGATGTAAAAATTCTCAATGACATTTCTATTATTATTTTTAATGTCATTAACACTTATTACTTATAAATGAATAATTCTAAATGTCGACAAATCAAATAATGTTTAAAATGGAACTTCGACCTGGTTTAATAAATAACACGACCAAATTGGATTTTATGATCTATGAGATTGTATACCCATGATATGAATCTGTGCCATTGGATTCACTTGATCTGAGGATGAGATCCAGGTTGTTCAGGACCACTTATGTAAATGATTGGAAAGTTAATTATAGGATTCTAACATGAATGGTGTCCATATTAGTATTCTTATCCTCTGACCAAAATTGGATGGGGTTATGGAAATACCAATGTCAGATCCATATCTCATCAATTTTCAGCTCTTGCATAATCCAATCGAATTTGTATGTTTTCATAAGATCTCATGAAGGCAAGTAGGTAGGGCAAGTGAATTTCCAGATTCAACAAGTATGCACATATATAAATCAATTTGAGATTATAGATATGTGCAGTGGTGGGGGGCTGGGAGTATTTGTATTTGCATCAGCTGACCAAAGTGAATCTAGGTTTGGATTTGCCAATATCGAATCATTAATCTGTTTTCACCTTCAGGCTATCCAATTGAGGTTGCACGGTTTCATGGGAATGCATAGGAGCATATGTTAAGGTGATGGACTTGGACGTTCATACAAAAAAAAAAAGATGCATAGGAGCACAAAAACAAATGCTCAATAATGCAAATTTATAGCTGCATGGCCTTTTTCTTCATGGGAAGGGGGCGGGATGGGGTTGGGAAACATGTTCTAGTATGCCAAACTGCATGGTTGCATGGGATGCATAGAAGCAAATTATTGCATGTTGTTGGTGGCGGCAGTGGGGGAGGGATGTTGCATGGCAAAACAGATATAATAATCTAGACTCCATGGTTACATGGAGTGCATGAAAGCAAACCATTGAGGCAAGTGAAGTGGACAAGTGGGTGGGACATGAATGAGAACATATAGAGGTGTATGGTAGCATAAGAAAGTGCACCATTCACATGTTTCTTTGCAAGTGCATGATTTGAAGATGCAGAAGCAAGGAGCACTATTACTTGTATAATTAGGTGCACAATCACATGATACCAAGCACTTGTTAAAGACAGATTTTTCCATTTCACTTCCTCCCCCTTTATCATCACATAATACTATTTTGTGAACCCCTAGTGGTAAAGAAAAAACGAGGGGAACATTAAATGGTTGAGAAACACAACTTTGGGATGGAATGATGAAAGGGAATATGGTGATGAATAATGGGGAAATTTAACGAATGATTAAATTGAACACTTAATCTGGAATTGAAGGTATTTGAAGGGGCTTAAGGCAGGGCCTAAGGCTCTAGAATCCTAAAGATGGGGAGATTATTGAGGTATTGTTTAAAAACCTTGCTTGCTGTGGACTCATATTCTTTTTTGGTGTTTAATGCTAGCTTCTGAAATTTTAGGTATAACCAATATGCATGCATTTGCAGGTTATGAGAAATGTAAATGCTCTAACCTGTTGGGGAATCTTAGCGGTTATGATGTAACACTCTAATGATTTGCCTTGCTCTTAATGTACGGATGTAACTTGGAGGCACTTTTGTATCAATCTGTTAATCTGTTAAAAAAAGAGCAAACATCTTAATACAGACTCCATCAAGTTCCATTATTAACCATTTTTCTTTTGTACCCAAAATTCCCATTATTAGTTAGAGTAAATAAAGGAGGAAGCCATCTTGCTTGGTATATGATCCGATTCCATACTTTAAAGAACAGAAAATGATTTTACTAGGTTGCAACCTGATGTCAATTCCCAATTACTTGCTAGCAAAGGCAACTCTGGCAGGAGGGCAAGGAAACAAATTGATTGTGTACCTATCTTTTAAGTTACGCCAATTTAAGCTCATGAGAGAAAACAACAATTCTCCAAGGTGTGAGAAGAAACATGTTCTGATGTTTCTAACTGCTTTCATTTCCAAGGCATAATTTGGAAGCTAAATGATGTCTAAGGAAAACAATTCCTGTCAACATTTTAACTTCCTTTTTTCAGTTAGCTCTAAATTACCTTCCACATTAACTCAAATAATGCCTATGTTCATTTTTGTGGTTTTTCACTGTGATCTGCTCTCTCTACATTTCATCTTATTCATATCCCTTCTCTTTTGACTTTTCTTTGGTCTCTTACATATATAGGTAGTATTGACAATCATAGAATTTTAATTACTTTCTTTGGTATTTTTGCTGTCTGATTAATTTTGTATAGGATGCTTGAGAAGAGGAGTTTAAGCTATGTTGATGGTCCTGTTCCAGTACCTGTTGATGATAATTTTCTTCTTGAAAATGTAAAAAGAATCTTAATCTGTGACACAGGTTTGTTAACTTACTGGATCTGACCAACCTTTCATTGCGATCTCTGACTTAGTTTCCTGAATTTAAGTTTTCCTGGTCTTGATGGTAACTGATGTTCTCCTGTAGATGAGTGGGTGGACAATCATAAGGTCCTTTTGTTCTGGCAAGTCAGGCCTGTTGTGCATGCGTTTCAGGTATATATAGCTTACAATGTAATTTTGGCATTATTGAGCTACTTTTATTTATGGGTTTGTTGTTGAAAGGATCATTGTCTCAAAATTCACATTTTATGTTTCATCCTTATATGCATTAGACTTTGGCCGCTTCATCTATTTCATATTGAGATTTAGTATACAGGATATCCATTTTACGATAATGACTCTAATGATGAATGTATTTATCTGATCTTTTAATTTATCATTTGAGTGGTCAATAAATACTTGCATATGATTGTTTCAGTGATCTAGGATGGGTTATCTGAGAATATTCCAATGCTATAAAATCAAATGTCTATGTTTTTAAATTTATTTTAACAAATAAGAGAGATATTGGGCTTGTTTGGTACCCACTTTTTTTTCTGGTTTTTTTATTTTTAAAGTAGAAACATGAAATCTGATTGTTTTTATTTTTTATTTTTAAAAGTAACTTCCATTATTTGTGAAAAAAGTGGAAGTGAATTTTTTTCACTTCTACGTTTTTTAAAAGTAACATTTTGGAAATCTAAATAACTTTTTGGAAAAGTAACTTTTTGAAAGTGTATCACATTGTTAAAAAAAAATAGTAGCTACCAAACATGTTTCTGTAGTCAAAGTTGTGAAAAATAAAAAGCAATTGTGACTATCAAACACGTTTCTGTTGTCAGAAATGTAAATAAAAAAAGAATTCTTATTTCTTTTTTTTTTTAAAGTAAAAGTGATAGTGATGCCGAATGTGACCATTGTATTCAATCCTTGCTCATTCAATATTGTAGTAAAATTGGCACAAAAATCACATTCAAGTGCTTTGGTCTTTTTATTAGAAATCCATGTTGGTATCATTTAAATGGAATCACATAGCATGTGCTTGACTTGCACTTTCAATATTTGTCAAAAATTATTGGTGATTCTCTATAGCATCTATGGTCATTCAGTTCACCTGTCGACAAGAATTCTTTGTCTTATGATGTTAATTTTCTCTAAGATTTGTGAAAGAATAAATTTTTAGCATTGTTTGTAAATTTGTAATTTCTTATGTTTGACAGCTTAGTGAAGAGGGTCCAGGTGAGGAACTGAGTGGAGATGATATGCTTTCGATCTTCAATGAGTGGGTTCTACCTGCTAAAGAATTCGATGGAATTTGGGAAAGGTTTCTGTTAACAATCAATTTCTTCTTGGTTGCCGAGAGTTGGCATTAAGTGTTTTTTAGTAACTTAATTATTTTTGCAGCTTAATTTATGAAACTGGTCTTAAGCAGCGGTTGCTGCGGTATGCTGCTAGTGCTCTGTTGTTTACAGAGAGGGGTGTAGATCCTTGCCTTGTTTCTTGGAACCGGTAAGGACATTTTCATATGGACCATATATCTGCCTTAGAAGTGCATTTTTCGCTTGTAAACACTTTGGTTAGGTTCTTGTGTCACATATTACCTTTTTGTAGGTACAAAAATGCTCTCTAGAAATTTAAATTTTATAATGCTATCAAGATTTGAAAGTCAATGTCATTAGGGTCTAACTTTTTGATGCAGCTAGATATCCCTACAATTTTGTAGATAGAAATACTGTACTAATCTTTGAATTTCCTTTTCTTGTTAGACTTACGTTATCAAGTACTTTATTTTAGTGTAGTATGTGGTTAATTGCATGTTCAAAATTAATTTTATTAATACTAGTTAGCTTTGAACTCCAATATCATGGAACTTAGAGTTTTACAATATTATTAACTAAAAACTTCCTTTTGCTTCCTTTTGCAATGATGATTGTTTGTTGGCACCCACTGTTTGAAAATAAAACAAACCACTCTTCCGAGCTTGAACTTGTTCAAACTAGAATTTTTTGTTGTTTTGGCTGTTTTAGTTGCTTCACCCACTAGTATAGCCACTTTTTAACCATATTGGGCAGCTCTTTCCATGATTTGCTAGATATTTGGCTCATGGGAAAATCGTAGTTATGGTATATATCAGCTGATATGAAGTGATACATATTGACCTTTTGCGCTACAGTCCACAACTGTCAAGAATTGGAATTTCTTAAGAAGGGGTTTCTTATGAGTTTGTTTATTATGATGTGAGCAATCCTAAGGGCATGTTTGTGCTGCTTCCTTTTTAAAAGGTACTTTTCAGAAAAAGTAGAATCATTTAAGTTCTTACTAGAAATGTACTTTCTGATGTGTTCAACATTTAATCACATTTATGGAATCATCTTTTATGGATGGGCTCACCATATTTGAAAGATATGAAGCAATCTTGTAAGAGAAGCAAGAAGTTAGTTTTTCTATATTATCCTAAATCTTTTTTTTTTTTTTTGACCTCTAATAGAAACACTTCTCATATAATACTAAGCACTTAATTCTTTTTAGGAAGTATTTTTTTTTATTTTATGCTTAAGAAGTTGCTGAAAGACTTTTAACTCTAAACATGCACCAACTTCTTGTCTCCTTGTCATATGTAAGATTCTTATCTCCCACTTTAGTCTGTAAGATCCAAGTTTTGAAAACATATTCTTGTTTTGGTTTTGATTTGGGTTTGTGATGGAAGATATACCTGTCGCAATTGGTTGGTGCTGCTGTCACCTCCATTTTCGCCTGTCTTTGTGGTTCCACCTGTGGATTATAATCTCTCTCCCATAGCCATCTAGCTGGTGGACTGGATAGGGAAATAAAGTGTTAAACCCCAATCCAAGACTATAACTTGAGGCATGTCAATTGCCATATAGTCATAGGTGTTAGTCCTATAAGCATTCGAGGCTATACAATTTATACACAAGCGATGGTGATCATCAAAATAACTATTAAATCCTAATCAAACTCTCAGTCCTAAACATGTTATATAAACATTCAGATTACTAATAATAAAAAAAAGTACAACTGTCATTCTTCTATTTGGTGTAACAACACTTAATATATAACTCAATCAAAACTAAACTTAGTCTATGTACAAAGTCATCCTTGCCTCTAATTCTCATCCTTGGTCTCTTATCAGGCTCTTTTTTGGTCCCTGGATCTGAAAAACTGATAGATAAAAATAATGAGCCTGACAGCTCAGTAACACTTATTTTTATATAACTGGTTCAAGTAGTATTTAATATTTTAACTCAATAAATGTATGTAAAGAAATAATGCAAGTTTAATATATAATAAAGATTACACACATATATATATTTTTCCAATTATATCTACAAAATGAAATGCTGCATTTCTGTCAGAGTAAAATATAATATATAATTTTCATATTCCTACTAAATGATGATCAAATTATCCAGTCATAATTATCAAATTTCAAATATCTTTTAACTCTACATCTAAGGGCTATGGCCATATTTAACCTTGCAATATAGGTCACCAGTAATGGCAAAGCTAGAAATTTTCTCTTTGGGGGGGGGGGGGGGGGGGGGGGAGTTATATTATAGTTTTCTTTTGAGAGAGTCAAGGTTTAGTCCTACCATATTTTCGCCAATATGTTACTAAGGTATTTTATAAGTAAAAGACAACCAATCGCAAAATGCAACATTGAATCAAATAATAAATTTATATAGTGTATAAATTTTGACTGTACATGAAACTACTTCTTTCTTATAGTATTTGAACTTTTCTTAGGGGTCAGCTTTAAGACAAAAAAAAAAAGCTTTTCTGTACCTTCACTACTGATATGGGGATGCCCAAACCACAACACATGCTTTTGCCCCTGGTCACAAGCATCGTATTGGACCCATATAAAGTAAACCATGAGTATCACATTTAATCCTTGTTGAATAGATTCGTATTAGATACGTCACAACATTATAGATTACATACTGTACTTATGGTGTAAGCTATATGTTATATCTGTACTACACTTGCGCTGTAAGCCATAGCCAAGCTGACAATCTATGTACATATATTCTTATATCTATCCATTTTACAATATTCTTTTCAACATTGAAATTTTTTCAGGTATTTCAGGCATTTACAAAATAAATAGAATTTCAAATCACACATTCCACATTAAATAGATTTTTTCAAGAGAGAATATTCTCCAAAATATGCATAATTTATGATATCAAAGAAGCACATAATTGAATTTGCAACGTAATATTCAACAATTATGACTTTTCCTACTTGATCTTATATGCATAGATTTAATAAAATATAGGCAAGATGGATGAAATTAAGTGGTCAATTTACCAAATCCAGATGATCCATAATTTTATTTAACAATAAAATCATGTATCAAATAATATAACCATAGATATTTTCTAATGCAATTAAATTTGAAATCATGATAACTTGCAATGATGCCTTTTTTAAAAAAAAATAATTTTAATAAATTTATAAGTAGGGAGTGCTACTTACCTCGCAGTTACTAACATCAAACTATACTAATCACCTTACTGGGATTTTCGGAACCTAATAAACCAAAATTATACACATATCAAATCAGTGTCATACTAGTGTTCCAAATATTTTCAAAAAATTCCAAAATTTGAATTCCTAATTAATGATTGTTTAACATGGAAAATATCATTCCAAAGCTCAATCTACTGACCTATTTTATCTCTCTTTTGAGATGGGGTGAGACTATAAGGCCTCTCCTAATGGGACCACAGGGTAGAAAATAATAGAGGAGAAAGAATGAGTGCGAAGGAGAAGAAGACAAGAAACATGAGAGAGAGAGAGAGAGAAGCAACACCAGAGAGGGTCTTACCCCCTCTTTTATGACAAAGAATTAGAAAGAGAAGAAGAGTGAGAGATTGAGGGGTTAACAAGCAAAGGGAGTGGGAAACAAATGGTGGGAGAGTCCTATTCTCTCTCTCCTTTTTCAATAGAAAAATGGCAAGAGAGAGAGAGAGAGAGTCCAAGGGAAACAATGTCCGGAGGGAGAAGAAGATAGAGGGAGAGTTTGTGGGATGGTGTTGGTGCTCGGGTGGTTTCCATAGAAAAATAGGGGCGCTGCCCCTATTTGTCAAACAAAAAGGCACTGCCTTGTGACTGGATTCTGCTTAGGCTAGCCTATTTTAGGTCAGGCCCAGACATCACATAAAGAGACATACTGCCTAACAAAGGAAAACAGGCAACATAGAATCAGAAAAGATGGGGAATACCAAACAGCTTGGGGCTAGGCAACCTATCTAATTAATATGCCTAAGCACCACCTAAGCACCTAGGTGAGCACTTTTAATAACATCAACCACATTATGAGAACTAACATGAACAACTAAAAATGATATGTTTTAACGAGTGCAAGAAATAATATGTTTAATACAAAATGACTATAATATTATGTAACTATATGCATCTTTAAAACTTTTTGTTAAATAATCACTTGACCTCAAAAATATGGGAATTCAATATGTTAACGAGTTCAACTTAAAAGTGAAGAATCGAATGCACTCAACACTAAAAAGCTTCAAATTTTCAGATTATAATGTGTTTTCAAACAACAAAATTTCAAAAACTTAACGGTCTTTATTTGTTCACAATAAGAATACATGTATATTCAACCCTACATATATACAATATTAAATTCGGTTAAAAATTTTTGAAACTACATTTTTAAAGAACCGATATAACGCAATAATGTAAAATGCTGTCTAACAACTTTTCTTGGCTTCTTAATTATCCTTCTATTTCCCTCTTTTTTGAATTTTCGTTATTTTTTGACTGAATCTCTAACACTTGTTGTGGAACTTCTGAAATTGCTAAAACCAAACTCAGTAGACTTGATTGATGACGAAATCAAAATCGATTTTTCAAACTTGGTCTAGACAATGGATATGAAGGTGTAAATTTTGTTTTATATGAGTTTGGATTATCTACGTAACTTTAACAGTATTATTAAGAAGTGATGGAATATGATTAAGATAGTTAGTCAGATAAGAGAAGAAATAATGCACAATGTTGTCAAAGGCACGTTTGAAGTGTGAGGCATAAAATGCTAAGGGTTAGACGCTTCTTATAACCTAAGGTGCTCCAAGGTACAAGACACTAGGTACCAGGGATTAGGGGCTTTCTATACCTTAAATGAGATGCTTTCATCTAGGCATACATAAGGTGAAAAAGGCATATGCTTTATGTATGCCTATGTATAAGAATATTTATAACTAAGTTTTCATCTAGGTGCCAGGGGTTAAATGCATGTTTTTTTCATAGTTCATACCAAGAATATTTATAATATATTGTTCATTAG
The DNA here is from genome assembly GCA_900491605.1 of Calamus simplicifolius. Taxonomy (NCBI): domain Eukaryota; kingdom Viridiplantae; phylum Streptophyta; class Magnoliopsida; order Arecales; family Arecaceae; genus Calamus; species Calamus simplicifolius. The sequence continues at coordinate 220,460 of UESW01004799.1, read as the reverse complement.
GCTAACCTTGAACCACTTAAATTTTCTAAATAGTACCAAATACTGCTCTTGTTTTCTTCTCCTTCAATGCTAGAACCTTATGTTTAAATAATACAAAAGATATCTAAAATCTAATTTACATGAACCAATTGAAGAAAAGGTGTAGAATAGTAAGCTTTTTTCTTAGGGCGGACTCATTGTGTTTTACAGGATTATCCTTTTGCATGGACCTCCAGGAACTGGAAAGACATCTTTGTGTAAAGCATTGGCTCAAAAACTTTCTATACGCTTTAAGTCAAGGTTAGTGAGGGATTAAATTTCTTGATGACAGTATTCACTATGGCATTCATCAAGGCACTATTTATGGTTGTTGACATCTCTCATGATCTTCACCTAGGTACTCACAATGCCAATTGGTGGAAGTTAATGCCCATTCCTTATTTAGCAAATGGTTTTCTGAAAGTGGCAAACTGGTATGCTACTTTAATTTATATTTATATGTCTTCCGTTATTCAAATATAAACATATTTTTTCTCTAGATGAACGATTTGCATTTTTTTTGTTTAGCAAGTCAAGAGAGGTTAAAGGACCTTTTTAATGATATTTGGGGATGTAAGGCCACATGAAAGTTGACCTTTTAAATTGAAGTAAGATAACATCTGGAACTATTCACTAACTCTAAACACACAAGCAGCCAATGGTTCGATTGCCAATAGGAACTCTTGATTTATTTTTTCATGTAGCTTATAGCTAGTGGATCTATTGATTATTTATGCAGATGTGTGCCAAGTGAGTCTTCTATCCATAGTACTGGTTGCCTTTTTGGGGGAATCTTATAACTCTAGATTAGAATTACAATTGGTTACCTTAGGGTCAATAATCACGTTCTCTTATAATAACAATTGAAGTTTGGAAACAAAACTCAGCCTGTTAGTAGTGTGGTGCAACCAAGCTCAAATATGCCAACTAGTTAAGCCCCACTGGCCTAAAGTGGGATAAACTTTGTGGAATAAAACTGTTGCAACAGTAGATCGTGTGCCTATTAACATGGAAAACAACCCATAAACTAATATTAAAGCACGCCTTATTTGGAGGACTGAAATACAGTGGTTATCATCTTGGCAATGCTAGATGGGTTCCAATAATTCTCAAACTTTGATAGAGTTTGTTGAGGACCCATAATTGTTACTAGAATTAGATTTGAGCATTTGTTAGGCCAAGTAAAAGCTGAAATCAAGACAAAAATAGCTCATCAATAGAAATAACATAAAGACAATGCACACACATGCATGCGTACATTACACATGTATAGGCATGCATGACATGACATATCAAAATTTAAAGGTATTTTGCATATAGTTTTACAAATATGGCTTATTTTGTATTTGTCCTCTACAAATCATAATTTTTATATAACGTAAGACATACAAAATTGAATTAGAGCAACTAAAAAATGTTCATTTTTACTAGCTGGTTCAGCATGGCCCTCGAATCCATACAAACTATGCTAAATTGCCTGGTTCGGTCCGATTTGGATGCTTTTTGGGTGGAGGGTTATGCTAGGTATCACGTAAGCTCACATTCTCTCCTCTTTTTTATTTTCATTTAAAATCATTTAAGTAAATAAAAGAAAATTACTTAAGCTCTCTTATGGAAATAAGGGGATACTAGAATTAACAAAAATATCAGAAAAATCAAATTTCTTAGGAATAACAAGTCAACTCTACCTCTCAAGAATAAATTTAGAGAATCTCAAGAAGTTGTAATTTAGCAAGTATCAAATTAGGATATTTCCACTCTAAATAAAAATCTCAGTAAATCAGTTTAACTTAAAAATGATGAGGAAACAAATACCAAGAAAAATTATTTCAAAATATAATTTGTAAGGCTTTAGTTAATATTTGGTCAAACTTATAAGGTTTATAGACTTAGGATTATAGTAACAACGAACCTCACATTGATTTATGTCATTTGATGCATAGCTCATCAAAATAATAAAATTAAACCTACTGTAAAATTTTAAGGCTAAAATATATTTCTTAGGTCTAGACTATGACAAGCCACTAGATCAAAGGGACTATTCTTTTGATTTTTCTTTATTTTTTAAGAAAATTGTCTTAAATTATTTTTTTAAGAACAATTAGTAGATGAGTGGGGAGCCCTTACTTAGAGGTCGTTCTAATAGATGAAATGAAAAGAATAAGAAAGTGATTCTCACTTATTCTCCTATACTTGAAAGGTAAAGTTGAAGAATTTGCCATTGGTCTTTATTACCTCTTTTTTCTTTGATTTGTTGTTTATTATTTATCATTCCATATATATGGCTAAGCAGATGGTATAATGACACATCATAGTTAGAGCCTTAAGAATACCTTTTAATCTTAGGATTTTATGATAAGTTTAATTTTATTATTTTTATGAGCTATGAATTAAGTTGGCATAAGTTAGTGTGAAGTTAACTATTATTATGATCCTGTCTAAGTCTAAAAATCCTATAAGTTTGACCAAGTATTGATCAAAGCATGACAAATTATATTTTAAGTTAATTTTTCAATATTTTGTTTTCTTATCATTTCTAAAAGAAATTAATTTTTTAGACATTTTATCGATAGTGGAAGTACCCTAACTTGATATTTGTTGAACTGTGATTTTTTGAAATTCTCTAAATTTGTTCTTGAGAGAAAGAGTTAACCTTTTATTCTCAAGGAATTTAATTTTTTTGTTATCTCTATTGAATTCAAATAGAGGATATTCCTTTTTTCCATGAGTAATCTTAAGTAAATGGATATTTATTTAAATACTTTTGAATAAAATAAGTGAGAGGAGAAAGGATGGGATCTCATAGAAGGGTTTTAGCCTTATATATCACATAAAAAATTAAAAATTGAAAAGCTATGAAAATTTAAAAATTACAAAAAATGGCAAATCAGTCCAAACTATCGGTACACTTTTGGTATTGAACAGAATCGAACTGGTTTAATACTTGTTTGCGGTTCATTTTTATAGATACCGTTCAAATCATTCTATTTTTTGCATGGATGCCCCTCCTATTAGATTTTTGGCTTATGGTGTTAATAAATAATCATTTTAAATCATTTGACACCATTACTCTTTTTTTACATTGATGTGCGTGCAAAAAATTAACATTCAATTTGTATTGAAGAGCGATATACTTTTATATAAGCTTTTTAAGGGTATTAATGTGAAAGGGTAATAAAGCTATTTTATACTTGAAACATTTATTAACACGATCACTTAAAAATCGAATGGAAGGAGGATATATGCAAAAATAGGATGATTTGTGAGGGGGTGTCTGTGTGTTTGTACACGCAAATGGTAATTTTGAAAAGACAAATATGCAACAAGCTATATTTGTAAGTGTAGATTTGTAAAATGCTCAAATTTAAAATACATGACATGATATGTCAAAACTTAAAAATGGATTGTGGTTATATTAAACAAGCTTTTACTTCATTTTGTGTTGGCATTACTTGACAATCTGATTTTCTTTTCTTTTATTTTTAAGAATATATTTCTTTTAACATCACAACTTCTCTTCCTGCACCCTTTTGGGCTCCCCCCCCCCCAAAGCAAACTAGATTAGCTACTGATTTGAAGAATAAGTTATGATCTCAGAATTCAGCCTAAATGCAATTTCTTCAGGAGATCCTAGTTGAAATATATGCTCAACTTGTCGCACCTGACTTTCAAAAAGAAAAAAAGATTGTTTTCCTTTTCCCCACACATCCCCATGCTCTCTTGTTCGCTGTGTTTGAACTTCCATTTGCAGTACGAATTGTATGCTTTCTTTAGCAATGCCAGAAAATCCAGTAACATTTGATCTAATTTGGCATTTGGTGTGCAAATCTAGTATTAGGCAAATATGAGCATAGCTAATGTATCTGGTTGATACTTAGTTTCCGATCCAAGTATATTTATCAATTCATTGGATCTGGAAGACTTGACACCAAATTCCCAATAAGCATTTCCCTCCTCCACATACTCTATTAACTTATTTTACTTTTAACAAAGTAAAGCTGCCATTTAAAATGATAAATTTTGAAGTTTAGGCATTTGTAAGGATCACTTACCACCATCTTTGGGCTTGGTGGCATTTTGAGTAGTTTGGTGAATGGCCGGAGTCATGGTTTTAGTATATGCATTGAAAACTGATGCTGTAGTTTTTTGGCATCTTGCTCTTTTCATGTGACAGATTGTTTTTTCTATTTCATGTGACAGATTGTGGGATGAAAAATAGGCTTGCATAACATGGTCAAATCACGTTGTTCCTACTATATATCTTTGCACACATTTGTTACCAGTATTTTTCCCCTTTTGGTCCTTTGAAGGCTTTTTCACACCAAGTGCTTAAGTGGAATTAAATGATTGGAAACAATGGCAAGTGTCCAACAAATAGCATGCAAATCTATCTTCATATGACTTGTCAATTTCTAACCTGACATCCTTTGCATTCAGTTAGTTTAACATCTTTCCTTCAGGTTGCGAAACTTTTCCAGAAAATTCAGGAGATGGTGGAGGAAGAAAATAACCTTGTATTTGTTTTGATTGGTGAGATTTATTTTTCTTCTCTTTTGTTCCTTTTGGCTCTCCCTCTGCATGTTTCTAATTTATGATTTGTCTGATCTAAAATGATGCTTTGTGGTTGAGTCAATTTGCATAGATTTATTGTTAAATATAAATTTTTCTGATGATGGTGACTCCATAGATTTTCCAAACTTTATGTTGATATGTCAATTTTATCCTTTATCTACTATGAATTTTCACACTTAAAAAATTTAATTAAACAAATTAATGAAGAACATTTGTTATAAAATTTTCATTCATTGCGAAGATCAATGCCCCCACTATATGTCAAATTGGCAGATCCTTGAACTTCTGTTAGTCTGTCAAAACCTCTTAAATATTGATTATGAGAAATTCAGTATCGTACATTCCTTATTTTATAGGTTGTAACAAAGTAGTTGTTTCATAAACTTAAGCATGTTTGGCACCTTTTCAATATTTGTAAGCAAAATGGTTTCACAATCCGTGTGTTCAGAATCCAGAACATTATAGATGTTATTGGATTCCATTCTTATTTTTTTGATCATGATATATCGGCTCCAGTAGCCAACACCACTAATCTAACACGTCTTCTGAGATATATACAAGCAAACAGTTGTTCAACATTTATAATGTAAATTTATTCAAGGATCCAAAAATTGACTTACTGTTCTAGTTTTTACTTTAGTTTTCCTTGTTCCTTAGTTGAACTGAGATTTCAAGTGATAGTTTTGTGCTCCTACATGTAGCAAGACTGGTGTTGACTTCTGAACAAGAAACACCAAAAGAGCTAAGAAACTTCTACTTCTACAAGTGATACACCAAATATGGTTTCATGCATAGCTTGAGGTTTTTGAATAGCAATATTGCACCTGCAAATTCTTGAAATAGTCCAAAACTGTCCTGGATGCAAATCGTGAGTTATCTGGATGTGTGATTTCTGAAAGCAACAAGAGACCTACATGGATTTTTGTTCATGACATGATAAAGTTATATCCAGTCACATCAATATCATGGCTTAACACATCTTACAGTTATCAACTGCTAACATACTCAAGCAAATGATGCCATCAACTATTCAACACTGAAATTTTCAAGCAAGACCCATGAAATGTTGAGTACTAGTTTGCTAATTGTAGAAGTCTGTTTAAACTTTTCAGAAATTGCTCATTTCAGTTTCCCATAATGTAAATGATCTAAACTAAATTTGGAATGTTGCACAGCATTAGCACAGCATTCAGTATGATAGATTGTTAAACAATGTTTGATTGACAAATAATATTTGACATGTTATTTAGTACAATATTTAGCATATGTTCTTATTCTTAGCTACAAGTTGTAGTGGGCTCATAGATGAGGACAGACCTTACTCCCTCCAATTGCTGACAAAATTATGTGGATCTCTCCTTTCCCTTATACACTCTTTTCCTTCTCTTTAAACTCGATTACCGTTATATGTATTTTTTAAAAAAAATTTCAACAATGCTAACCAATGCTAATGCACAGCTGCAATTAATATGTAAGTATGGTTTCATTTAGAGTCACAGTGTCAGTAAATTTAGATGCTGATTCTTAATGCTGAGACATTTTGCATGTGTGCTAAGTGTGCTTTTGACGCTGCTTCATATTCCCAATTAGCTATCTCCACAAACCCTTATTACATATTCCTACTAGTGTTCTTATTTGATCTCAACTGAAAATTAATGATTCTAACACTTTTAAAGGCCTTTTCAGGGGAAACCCTTCTGGATCCAGTGGGATTGGCTGGGGAAGGGGAGCAGAGAAGAACAGATGGCACTGAAAGAGGTATTTTTTAATTCCCAGGGGGATTGACCCCTGGGACCCCTATGCTGGCTCTATCAGTGCCATCTCTTCTTCTCCAGCTCCGCTCCCTAGCCAATCGTGCTGGATCCATCAGAGTTTTTCCCAAATAGGCACTAAGTAGACTTGTACTAATGATTTTGGCTGTACTTTATTTCTGTTAATATATTTTTTGAATAAACTGCATGCGCTCTATTTCCAGCTTGTTCTTATGAAACTCTGGAAAGTAATACTTCCCTCTGGCATAGTCTTTTTCTTTTTATTTTTTAATTTATGAACTTGTAGATGAAGTTGAAAGCCTTGCTGCTGCCAGACAGGCTGCCTTGTCTGGCTCTGAACCTTCAGACTCCATTCGGGTATCGCCTCCAGACTAAGCATCTGCCATTTTCTTAATATAAACTTATTTATGCTTAATCTATAAGGCAACCATTTTTTACATGGTCATAGGGTGTGAACTTTTATGATGTCTCATTGTGCCGCCTGCTGAATCTTGCAGGTTGTCAATGCTTTGCTTACTCAGATGGACAGACTGAAATCATGGCCAAATGTCATCATTCTGACAACATCAAACATAACTGCAGCAATTGGTATGCAGCCATTGATCTTAGGTTCTTATTGGTTTGGTGATATTTATGTATTCTGCTCTGGTAGGACTCTTATAATTGGATGCTTATGATTTTAGTGACTATAGAACTCTTTGGTTGTCTACTTACAGTTGTGTAATTACTTCACCTGTTCTTTCCACTAATTATATGCTCCTTTTTATGAGCATTATTTCTATGTCATATAGGCATGAGTATGAGGACCTAGAGCTACAGACATCAATATTCACATGCATGGTTTTTAACTTTCTTGTGAAGATACTAGTGAGTGGAAATAAAGAAAGTTCAATTGAACATTTAATGTTATCAGGGAAAAGCATTACTGTAAGATTGTGAAGCCTTTGGAATTTAGATGTTTGACATCAGATCTCTAGATTTTAGGGCATATATATATTTTAATGTGTCTGGTTCCTCTATGGGGTTCAGGAAATCCACATGGCATGTATTGATGCTTAAAATGTCATAGAACAGATGAGCTGCAGTCCTTTTGAAAAAAAATGATAGAATTTAGTGCAATTTTTTCCCTACAAATTTACCATCCTTTTGCATTGGAACTAATGCTTTTTACGTTTATTTCTCAACTGCATCTCTGAATTGGCATGTTGTAACTGGCATTCTCACATATGAATTCCTGATTACAAATGCAATATCTATACTAAGAAGCATGCATATGTATGTATATCTCATATTAAACGAGTAGCTCAGTTGTTTAAATTCATGCCCATATGTTTCTTAAAGTGGAAAGCCATTCCTTTGTTAATTTATGATTCTCAAATTTATTATATAAATTATTCTTTGTGGACTTTTTATATCAAAATATCAGTATTGCATATTGTAAATATTCGTTGATTGGCTGTCACTAAGGGGCTGTTTGGATGCTGTAGGTGTTTGTGGATTACTGGTCTACAATGGAAGATTTCTTCTGAAAATAGTGGGAAAGAGGGGGAATGCAAGGGATCTATGTAACCTTTGATCCCCACATCACAATTTTGTTGGAATAAGATTGCGATGCCGCTCCCAATAATCCCACATTGGGAAATTGGGAGTTGATAGTATGGTTTATAACCAGTTAAGGAAGATGGACAAGTACCAATTGGATCCTTTTTGGGCTGTGGTGGCCCAAGTTGGTGTGGACCTTGTCTGTCTTGCTTTCTTGTAATGAAACGGGTTCGTGGGTGCTGCGGGCTCGGGGCTCGGATCGTTACAATATGATATCAGAGCCAGGTACCAGCTGGAAGTGCAGGAGATAAGTGCCACACAGGACAAAGTGCTATATCCATAGGGGATGGGAACCACCTTTTGAATCTGTGGAAGCCACCTCTAGAATCCTGCCTGCTTGGTGGTTATGATCATGTGCCCCTGGTGACGAGGACGTCGCCTCTGTAAGGGGAGTAGATTGTGATGCCCCTCCCAATAGTCCCACATCGAAAAATTGGCCAATAGTCCCACATCGAAAAATTGGGAGTTGGTTGTATGGTTTATAACCAGTTAAGGAAAATGATCAAGTACCAATTGGATTCCTTTTGGACTGTGGTGGCTCAAGTTGGTGTGGACCTTGCCTGTCTTGCTTTCTTGTAACGAAGCAGGTTTGTGGGTACTGTGGGCCCGGGGCCTGGGTCATTACAAAGATAAAACACCTTTCAAACTGCTTACTTTACCCCTAACAATTAGGATTAGTGCTTTCACTGGATTGCCTGATTCCACTCATTTCTTTCTTTCTTAAACTGAAAACTCTGCATCCAAACAAGCCGTAAGAATTTGTTGTTCTATGTCAAATCAGCACTAGACATGCACTATAATGGGAGATATGATCTTGTCTACACACGTGCAAAAGATCCTTGAAGATACATTGGGGAGAAAAAAATTGTTTCTGACTCTACATTCTAGATAACTTTATACTGATATTTATGCATGTTTTGTACCTTTAAGACAAATTTAATGCTTCTTGACGGGTCATCATGAATATGATGACAAACACCTTTAGAGTGCGACTTCGTGGGCGATTTCGTGTGCGACTTCTGGGCGACTTCGTGGCTACAGTGTTTGGGAAGCCTGTCTACAGTAATTTTGACGCGGCCGTTTCTTAAAGCACCTATCTATAGGAAATTTGCTGCTTTTAGATTCGTGCAATCGGAATCTTCCTTCTTGGATTTCCGGTGATCTGGTTGTCGGTTCCGATCATCTCTGGGGCTTGTATGGCTGCCTCATCTTCCCAGCCTCCGGTGGGGTCTGATGTTCCAAAGGGCTCTGCATCACCGTGGAATCGGGGCTGCAATGGTGGGTTTGAATGGGTTTCGCCTTTGCCTTCTCTGGTAGAGGTTGCTGAATTGGAGCGACTGTTTCCTGACATCATTCAAGCTCCCAAGCAATCTCTGGAGGTGGAGGCTGATCGTTGGAAGCATCAGGCTGTATTCATTCGAAGCTTGGCTCGTTGGATTCCGCCTGAGACTTTGGTGCGTGAGTTCCACCGAGCTGGAATTTCTGGGGATATTGAAGCAATTGCCTTGGCGAATCGACACTATTTGCTGAGATTTGATGATGCTAGTGCTCTGCCTCTCGTGCTTGGGCGCCCCTGGGTTGTGAACGGCCAGCCTCTGGCTATTGCTGAATGGAAAGAGGAGTTCTTCCCTTCGGAGAGCTTCATCGTCCAGGCTTTAATCTGGATCCGTCTTCCCCTGCTTCCTCTTGAATTTTGGTCTGACGAGATCCTTGCTTCAATTCTGGCGGTGGCTGGGCAATTTCTGTTTGCTGATGAAGCTACTAAGAACCGAAAGCGGGGAAGCTTTGCTCGAGCATGTGTCTCCATTGATCTGAGCAAGCCTCTCCGGCCAGGGGCTCGTATCAGGGGGACTGGAGCTCCGTTTTGGCAACAATTCTCTTATGAGCATCTTGAAAACATCTGTAGTTCTTGTGGTTCCCTGCACCTCTCCGGTGGATGTGGGGAAGCTTCTAATTCCTCTGCTCAGTCGTCTTCTCTGGTATATGGCCCATGGATGGCAGCGGTTCGGCGGAGGAAACCCCCTCAGGGTGTGCAGTTTGCCCCTTCGGTCTCTCCTGCTTCTGGTTTGCCAGCATCTTCCCCCCCTGCTCCGAGGGATGGTTGGCAACTTCCGAAGAAAGTGGCACGGAGATAGGCGGGTCGCAGGGTGGTTGGCCTGGTATCTTCCTCTGGTGCTCCGACTCAGGCTTCTTCCTCGCCTAGTCTGAAGCCATGTTCTACTGTCTCTGTGTGCCATTCTGTCTCGGGTGGGCCGGTTGCAGCTGGGGAGGGTTCTCTGCTGCAGGTTGGTTTGAATGCTGCGTCTGGTGTGCCGAGAGGGGGGTTCTGTGCCGGTTTGGTTTCTGAGTGCCGGAAGGGTGTTTCTGTGCCAGTTGGAATGATGGAACTGTCTCTGGTCCCTGGGTCTCAGTCCTTAGTTTCAGTTCCTGTTATGTCTGAAAGTTTGAAATGTCCACCTAACCCATTTGGGGGGCTGATGCCCCAGGGAGAAGCCCATTCGAGCCCGTCTAAGAGGGCTCGGCCGGTGGAGTCTCAGGTGCAGCGAGTGGCCTCCAAGGCATCTAAAGCTAAAGGGAAAGCCCAGATTCAGAGTAAAAGCAGTGCTTCAGCTCCCTTTACTTTCGCGGCCTCGAAGGATTTACCTGCCGGATCGAGGTTGCAGAAATCACGTCGAAGAGATTGTCTGGCCACGGGGTCTGCCTCAGGGATTTCTCAGCCAGATCAGGTGGACGGTTCGGTCCATGAAGCTGCGGTTGCCCTACTCAAGGGAGCCATTTTGCAGAATTGTTCAGTTATGGTCAGGGAGTCATCTATGGGGTTGGATGGTAGTGTTATTGGTTCGACGGGACTTCCAGTGAATTTTGATCATCTTGAGGAGCAGGTGACTGGGACCTCTGGTGGGGTCCTGCCTTCCCTACACTTTGCATGAAGATTCTCTCATGGAACGTGCGAGGGGCCCAAAAACCCTTGTTTCGCTCCTCCTTTGGGAGGCTTCAGCAGCTTCATATGTTTGATATCTGTATCCTGATGGAAACTCGCCTATCTGGTGACAGCTTGGCTCGGATTCGGCGGCAGATTTCTAGATCTTGGGAATCTTATGCTGTGGAGTCAGCTGGCCTTTTTGGTGGTATCCTGATGCTTTGGAGACCTGATAAAATTAGAATTGATGCCTTTCACAGATGTGGGCAGCATGTGGCTTTGGTTATTTCAGAGGGATCTTCTGATCCTTGGCTTCTGTCTGGGGTCTATGCCAGCACTGACTTCAGGGTCTGTCGGGTTTTGTGGGAGGAGCTTCTCCTGCTTATTGGCCAGGGATTTCCTTCTCTTATTGTTGGGGACTTTAACTGCATTGTGGGGGCTACTGAGAAAAGAGGGGGAAGGCAGGTTAGGGGATCTACGGATATTGCGGAGTTTAGAAACTTTATCTCATCGGCTGGTCTTTTGGATTTGGAGTTTACGGGATCCCAGTTTACCTGGTGCAATAATCGCCAGGGTTCTGCTAGAGTTTGGAAGAGACTGGATAGGGCTCTGGCTTCCTCCAATTGGCTTTAGCGGTTTCCTTCTGCTACTGTTACTCACTTGGCCAGAATTGGTTCGGATAATTGTCCTATTCTTATTTCCACTGAGGAGTCTACTCAGCGGACCAGACAGTTTAGATTTGAGAAGTTCTGGACTTTTTATTCTTCGGCTAGGCGCATTATATCTCAGGTTTGGCGATTGCCTGTTAGAGGGTGTGCCACCTATAGACTATCCAGACGCCTTCTCATTGCTAGCCGCAGGCTTTCTAGTTGGAATAGAAGGGAGGTGGGGGACATTGTCAGGCAAGTGGAGCACGCCGAGTCCACTATCTCTTTTTTGCAAGCCAAGGAGGACCAGGACGGGTTCCTTGTCGAGTCTGATCTGTCTACCCTCAGATCCACTTTGGCTATCATCATTCTCTTATGTTGCAGCAGGAAACTTTTTGGAGGCAGAAGTCTCGTGTTCAGTGGATCAAGGAAGGTGATCGTAATACGAGATTTTTTCACCAGACTACCTTACGTCGCCGTACCGCGAACCGCATCAGACGCTTAGTTGTTGATGACGGTTCGTTTCAGGATGATCCTCAGGCAATTAGGGACCAGTTGTTTCATTTCTTCCAGTTGAGGTGGACAGATTTCTGGGGGTTTGTCCTGTTCAGTCATCCTGTAAGGTTTCTGCTGTCGAGAATGACTCTCTTACCATGCCTTTTTCTATGGAGGATATTCGTCTTGCTTTATGGGATCTTGGTCCGGATAAGGCTCCGGGGCCGGATGGGTTTCGGCCCTTCTTTTTTCGCCATTACTGGGATATTGTTGGCTCGGATGTTGTCTTGGCGATCCAATCTGTTTTTCTGAATACTCATGTGCCTTCTGACTGGAAGCGGACTTTTATCACGCTGGTGCCCAAACGGCCTGACGCCTCCTTTCTCAGCACTTCCGGCCTATCAGTCTATGTACCACTTTATATAAGGCCTATGCTCGTCTTTTGGTCTCTCGGATGTCTCCGATCGTTCCTCGCCTTATTTCAATGGAGCAGGGGGCTTTTCTCAAGGGCCGTAGTATCACTGATAATGCCTTGTTGGCCCAGGAGTTTATGCATGACTTGCAGAGAGCTACTAGCCATCAATGTCTTATGGCTATCAAGATTGATATGGAAAGAGCTTATGATAGACTGAGTTGGGAGTTTCTATGCCGGTCCCTTTATGAGTTTGGGTTCCATGTGCGCTTTGTTGACTGGGTGATGGAGTGTGTCCATAGGCCGTCTTTTTCTCTTCTTATTAATGGGAGTCAGACGGATTATTTTCATTCTGAGGTGGGCCTGAGGCAGGGTTGTCCTCTTTCTCCCTTCTTATTCATCCTCTCAGCGGATGCTTTATCCCGGGCGCTATCTTTGGCCTAGCGGAGGACGGCTCTTATTCTTTACTCTGCGGGGCCCCGTGGTCCCTTGCTGTCCCACTTATTTTTTGCCGATGACTGTCTATTCCTGGGAAAGGCTTCTACCGGAAATGCCACCACTTTTGCCACGGCTCTTCTGTCCTATTGTCGTGCCTTCGGTCAGATAGTTAATCTTAGCAAATCTATGATCTGTTTCAGTCCGAGGACTTCTCCATCTTTGAAGAGGTCTATTTCCGACATTATGGGTATTCATGTTCAGTCTGATCGGTTGTCCTACTTGGGGATTTCGATTTCTGGGAGGCGGCCTCGATGCTCGGATTTTAGTGACCTTGTGAGGCGTATTTGCCATCGTCTCGATGGTTGGCAGGTTTCTGGGCTTTCTATGATGGCTAGGATTATTTTCATTCGCTCGGTATTATCTTCTATGCCGAGTTATCTCTTAGCTAACACTGCCATTTCCCGGGCCTGTTTGAGGAAGATTGAGCGACATTTTCGGGACTTTCTCTGGAGATCTATGCAGGATGGTCATGATTTTCATCTTTTGTCCTGGGACATGGTATGCATGCCAATTTCTGAGGGTGGGCTTGGTATCCAGTCGCTCTCTGCCAGGAGAGAGGCATTGACGGCTAGGCATGCCTCCAGATTTCTGCTTGATCCGCATTGCTTATGGAGTTCCTTCATGAGGGCCAAGTATGGTGACTGGAATCCTTCCTCTTTTCCTCGGTCTACTCGTGGGTACTCTTTTTATTGGAAAGAGGTTTGTTGGTATGCTCTAGCCATTTTGAACTGCACCTCTTGGATGATTGGAAATGGGACTTCGGTGGATATCACTCAGGATGCTTGGATAGCGGATCTCCCCCTGTCTCGCTGGCCAACCTTTATCAGTTCAGATATTCCTCAGGGTATGCGGGTCAGTGACTTAGTTTCCATAGATCGTCCTGCTTGGTCTGTATCGAGGGTGTCTAGTTTGTTTGGGGATGAGTTGGGCCGTCGTATTCTCTCTATCCCTCTTTGTCCGGGAGCCACTTCTGATACTAGGGTGTGGAAGCATTCGTGCTTTTCTCGGGCTCCTCTTAGGGACCTCCTATCTATCTGCTGTCCTCTTCCTCAGCAATCCATGGATCTGGACTGGGTTTGGCATTTTCCTGTGCACCCCAGAGTGAGGTTGTTTATATGGAAGTTAGCATGGGATGTTCTTCCTACTTGCTCCTTTCTCTCTTGGCGTGGTTTGTGCATTCAGCCTATGTGTCCATTATGCGGCCTTGAGATGGAGACGTCAGACCATGCTATCTTCCATTGTCCTAGGGCTAGACAGATTTGGCAGATTTCTGGGAATTCTCCTTGGGACTCTGATTCTGATATCCACCGTATTTCTTTTTTGAGACTGCTGAAGCAGGTCACTGGGAGGGGTAGCAACCAGCAGGGTCCTGTGTGGGCTTATATTGCGTATCAGATCTGGTTATCTCGGAACCGGATCCTTTTTTCTGACATGATGGTTCCTTCCGGCAGAGTTGTCAGATTGGCTGCTTCCCTTTCAGCGGAGTACGCTCTTCATCATGGCTCTCTTGATTCTGCAAATCCTGGCCTCTGGGACTCCCTTGCTGCTCTGGCAGCGAACCGATGTACGGTTTTTATCTCTTGGGAGCCCCCTCTTCCAGGGTTTGTTAAAATCAACTTTGATGGGAGTGTCCGCGGCAGATGTGCTGGTGCGGCTTTTGTTATTTGTGGTGCGGATGGTCGGATGCTGGCGGCAGGTGGCCTTGGATTACTTGATTTATCTATGCCTTTTGCCGAGTTGCATGCGGCTTGGATTGGTATTTCATATGCTATTCAGGCCCTGGGAGCCCGTAGTATTATTATTGAAGGTGACTCCATTACGGTGGTTTGGTGGATCAGGCAGGAGCCCTGCTCTCTCTTGCCTTCCATCCCTTTGATGTATGATATCCGCTCTACCATCTCGAAAGCAAGTCATGTCCATATTCGGCACATCTTCCGCGAGGCCAATGCTGCTGCTGACTGGATTGCTGGCCGTGCGGCTTCTCAGTCTGGTGTTTGGAGCTGGAAGGAGGGTGATCCTTGCCCTAGTTTCCTTACTCAATTACTGTATAGTGATATGTCGGGTGTAACCCATCCCAGGGTGGTTTAATCACCCGTTTGTACCAAAAAAAAAAAATGAAAACACCTTTAGATATTAGGGGATGACAGCAGTCCAGGTGGGCTATTGGGGATGGACTCAATTTGAAGCACAAAACAATGAATCTAAGTTGGGTTAAATACAATTAAATTGAGATTGGACTGAATTGATTGTCCCGACCTGCCTTGACTTTTGGGTTTAGTACATTAAACTACGTTAATTATATAAATATATTAGATTTGTGCATGTAAAACATGCAAATTTTGAAAATACTATGCTATACTACTTATTCTTTACATATTTTACATTTCATCCTTCAGTAGCTAACAATTATGATTTGATGTAAAAAGAATTATTGTAATATCATAAGTGTGCACGGCTGATGGATCCAGTGGGCCAGAACTGAGCTAGGTTTTACAAACAATTTGGCCTATTTTCCTACCATCTAGTTGAGTTCCATTTACTGTCTAAAATCAACGCAATTTAGCTATGCCAGCCAATATTCATTCATACTGGAATCACATATTCTACCACAAATCCTCAGATAAACTTCCAAGTTCAAATATGACATCAATCCAATGTTCATCTGCACCAAAGTGTGGAATCCAAGGTTTTGACTATTGCTGTAGAGGCCCACATCAGTCACTATTTGGTGCAATACATTCTGTGGTATGTACCATGCGGCATAGGGTAATGGCCAGCATGGATTTAAGCACAAACAGGGAGTGTAAAACCACTTTTAATCTCTGCACTGACCGATGCCCAGTGATGCAGGGTTGATCTGGGTTCCATTTGGGGCGGTTTGATCCCGTTTGGCCATGAATTTGGTCTTGAGGTGGTGCAGTATAAGTTCTTGCTATGTTCCGGCTAACATGCCTGGTATCTGAATCCTTGCTGATATCAGACAACATTTCTGCATGAGAATAGAAGGGCACAGCATGAATATCTAGATTATATAATGATGGAATTTCTGTAGGCAATTATCATATGCCAAATAAATTTTCATTGCTTTACAAAAGGCCTTCAGTGTGATACGAGAAAATGTAATAGAATGGAATTGAAGCAAATTAAGGAATGGATCAACATAGCTTTCAATTGCCAAGACAACCTAAGGTGATGGGCCTGGCCTATAACTGGTGCCTAGGAAATTAACATTAGATAAAAGTCACTTGATTGTTTAATGTTTAATAGTTTATACAATCTATGTTCTTTACAAAAATCAACATTATGACGTGCCTATCAACAATGAGGCGCATAAATATTAAATAACCAAGACACCTTAAAGATGTATTCGAATTGTTAAAATACATACTAGACTCATTTAAGAAAAAAAATATTAACATATTTTTTTCTTGATTGGTAAAAATTGCTAGGTTTCTTTGGCTATCCAAGGTTTGATTTCTAGTCGGGATTGTACCTTTTTGGAATAATTATCTAGCACTTCAACTTAAATTGTTTTATTCTCTTTTAATGAAATATAATTGTTTTTGAGGTATCCAAGCTAATGTCCAATGATATACAATGGTATGGGCCCTGAAGGAAAACCATATGATACTAAGTGCTTGGGTGATTAAAATTTGCTGTCTGGGTGACTCATCTGCCTGGGTGATTTTGCATAATCTAGTAATCTTCTAGATGGAGCTTGTGTTTTAGGACTATCTAGAGCCTTGGAAGTTTCTCATATGCCCAGTTGTGTAGGTAAGACAGTCTCACCAATGAGGCTGAGACAGTCTTTACAGTCTTACCAATGAGGCTGACATAGAATTTGGAATGAATGATTGGTTATACTTCAATTTGGGAAAATTGACAATCACTTGCTTTATATTGAAAGGGAAACATATTTTCGTTATTCTGTGGTCATTTAGAAGAATTTGCAGCCTGTATGAGAAAAATCTGGAAAAGAAACATTTGTGAGTGATTATTTCAGGCTTGGGTCTGAATTTCACTGATGCAATTCTTGGTAAAAGCTCATTATTTTGTATAATAGGTAGGCATATGGTCTGAAGTATTATAATTATTCAACACAGGTGTCCATTAATGTGTTAAATAAACTTGAAGACAATATAATACTTCAATTTTGGAAAATCTGATAGGGCTTGTTTATTGATATTACTAGGAGCTAACTTGTCAATGATTATTATTAATGATGCCTGAACTTTCATCATGCTTCCATGGACATGCTGACAAAATCAGATTGATCAAGAACAAGTACACCCTTGTACTCAGTGAACTCTTAAAAGCAGCTTTAACAAGTATTCAATAAGTCATCACAAAAAAAAAGAGGGTCAGTTGGTCGATGAGAATCAGTTATAACCAATACCGTACTGACAAAGCCTTACCTCATGATTGCAGTTTTCACTGTGGCGTGAATTGTTACAGGTCAAGCGAACAACCAACGTTGATTATATCTATGAGTCTTTAAAGGCCATCTATCAACTTGAATCCTCCTTTCCCTATCTGTTATGATATTAACAAAAAAAATCTGACATTTCCTCATGGGTTAGCTTTCCTTTTGGAACTGATTTTTACGGTGCTGCATGTGCTGTGTCACCTTTGTGGACTGTTGTTTCTTCTGGTAATGATTTTATTGTCAAGTGCAAAACGTGCTCACTTCTGTTTAATTTCCAGATATAGCATTTGTTGACCGTGCAGACATCAAGGCATATGTTGGTCCGCCAACTCTTCAAGCAAGATATGAAATACTGCGAACCTGCTTGCAAGAACTTGTACGAGCTGGAATACTTGCATATCCTCAGGTACATCTTTACATCATGAAACTTGATGCTTATGGAACAATGATCTTTTCTGCCATCAATTTACTGAATTCCCTGCAAATAATCTTGGTGAGATATTCGCAATTTGTGGTAAGAATGTCAAAAGTGCCTGGCTAACTCTGGTTGAGTTTGCCAGCCTGTGGTTGAATATACAGAGTCTAGACTGGAGTCCGGGCAAGTAGAGCACCACATTATTAGCATATGCCAGGCTCAGAGTTGTTCCAATTGTATTTTCTCTGCACCACAATTCTGAACCTGACTCGTCCTAGACTCCAGCATCATTACCCAGGCTATCAAATGAGCCTGCTTCCTGTGCGCAGACCTGGAATATTTGAATATTTCAAGCTGGGCGTTCAGGCAGAGCAGACTAACGTGGTCCATTTTTACCTTGTTGATGGTTTAAAGGGGCTTGGTGGGGAGATGCAGTTGTTCTAAATTCTAACTAGTGTAGATAATGCAGTCAGGGTGGCTACATGCGTGACCGCATATGTGACTCATCGCGCTCATGCAATCCCTGTATGTAGCTGGACCATACAGGGACCACGTTAGTCTGAGGCTGAGGCAGCACATATATATAGCTTTGGCACACAAATCGTGATGGTTATGAAACATAGTCTCATATGTGCGATGCCATGCATCAGCCATCTTCAGACTGCAACAATTTCTTAGAATCTTGATTTTGGAAATGATCATGTTTATTTTGCCTTTGAAAAATTAAAAAATTGCTAGGTTGGCTGTCATCTTCATGAATAGATAGGTTTAAATTGGGAATGAAGAGTAGAGGATGCAATGTTAAAATTAAATATTATATTTATTAATATATTTTAAATTGGGAATGAAGAGCAGAGGATCCAATGTTAAAAGATTTAAATGAAATATATATTTATTGAGGGACTTATTTGTAATTGTTTCTTAGCTTTGGTTTGAAATTTGAACACAAGGGAACCAATTGAAATTAATATATATAGACATGTGTATATAAGTTTGTATTTTATAAAATATAATAGATAAGTTTCACTAATGGGTTATGAAATATAGTCTCATATGTGCGATGCCATGCATTAGCCATCTTCAGACTGCAATAATTTCTTAGAATCTTGATTTTGGAAATGATCATGTTTATTTTGCCGCATATATTTGTCACCAGCATTAATGTTATACGAGATCATTTTGAAAACTCATTTTGTTATTTGGCCCTTATTATCATTATTAAGTAATTGACATGCCCCTAACCATAAGACAGCTATTATGTGGCTCAACCTTTAACCAGTGCTCCTTAAATGGGTGTGCATGTAATTACAGGAACAATGGTACATGTACAGAATATCCTTTCATGTAAAATGACTCTCTCTCTCTCAATGCTTCTTAAATGGGTGTGCACGTAATAACAGGAACAATGATACATGTACAGAATATCCTTTCATATAAAATGACTCTCTCTCTCTCTGTCTCTCTCAAAGGCACGCACGCTTACACAGCTACAAACTAATTACACATTATCTTGCCTCTCTAGGGTCATGATCATTTCTCATTTCCGAACTATTCAACCTTAAAAGAGAAACTCTTCACCTCTGAGACGGGGGAAGTTGATAAGTCGTTTCATCTCTCCAGACTTTTGCTTGAAGCTGCAGAAGCGTGCCAGGTTAGTGATTGACCTTGTTGTGTTATGGATTTGGCAATAAATCTAGATATAATATACTTGCTGACCTACTCCAACCACCTTGATTTTGTAAATTCTTGTTCAGGGATTAAGCGGTAGAGCTCTGAGAAAGCTTCCTTTCTTAGCACATGCAACTCTTACGAACCCTTACAGCTGTGACCCTAGCAAGTTTTTGTACACGTTAACAGAGACTGCCCGAAGAGAGCTCTCTGAGTTGCACTCCTAAGCATTCAAAATTGAGCGTACTCTTAAAGTGTGGAAGCATTCAGCATCAGTTTTTTCTGCCGCCTTAGTTTTAATTGGCAGTTTTATGATAACCCGCACCCTCTTGCCTATAACAGGAATTACAGGTATCAGTAGCTACCATCTTGCTTCTCAAAGTAAGTGGCTACAGGTCATATCAATAAAGTACAAAGCAGAATCTTCCAATGTTCTTGGCGCCGATTTAGAGCAGAGATCCAAAATGGTTGAATTAATAGAGCGATAAATTGTACACAGATCTAAACCCGTTGGAGAATTTGTCATTTTAAAGACTTAATGTATGTTATATTTCTAAGCATAACCATAGCTGACAAAAGTGGAACTAGATAAAGTAGCAAAACTTTCTTTCTTGTTCTCTAAGCAAGTGGTGGGAGGTGTGATTTGGCTTGCCACTGCTATCCCCTTTCAACCGCATGAATTTTCCAGTTCTCCAAGCAGTGACTTGATCTGCTTGTGGACCTGGGTGGGGCTAGAACCATTCTATATATAAAGATTAAGAAAACAAAAATCTCATTTTCATTGTTACAGTGCTCATATTGTCGATATATGCTTTTTTTTTTTTTTTCTTTTCTTCATGATTAATAAAATGGTTAACAGTGATCTGTCAGCATGTGTTCTATTTCTCATCAAACTTTAACAGAACTCTGTACGAACATATGACCCTAATATCTCAAACTCATAAACTATAACATCCATTTCAAGTTGGCATCTGTGCTAAAAAGGTTCCTTGTCTATTGCTTAGCCTTTGCAACAAAATAAGCCTGATGCTTTAAGAATTCTATCATATATCCTTGCTAGGTTGAGCCAAAATTTCCCAATTTTTGAGTTTGTTATGATAGAAATAGTGTGTTAACTGGTTCGAGCAGTGGTATAAAACGCCATGGTGCAAATTATTTAATGTGCAACAAACTATCTATCTGGTAGCCTTTAATATAAAAAAAGCTGGCCTATTATTCCCAATCTGTTCATCTATAGATGCAGCCCATGCATGAGGAATTAACAATTTACACTAGATCTTTGATTCACATGAATAACAACTGTAAAGAGAAGCAAATCCATTCTTTCATCATGCTGAACAATGCAAATACATACAGAACATGATATCCATCCGATGCCCGTCTGTAAAGCCTTTCTTAACTACTACACATGAACCCAACAACCCTACTACAGGGGAAAAATAAACCACAGCTCGGCGAGGAAGAGAGAGAGAGAGAAATAAAAACCCTCTTCAGTTCCTTCCTCTGTTCAAAACAAAGACAAACGGCACACAAAGAAAGGAAAAAAAAAAAAAAAAAAACAAAACCAAATACATTAAAGTTGCACAAAACAACCTTAAAGCATAGATCTACAGAGTGGGCAGGTGGAGTGCAGGTGAGCCAACCATCGGTCCAAACACACCGTGTGGAAGAAGTGCCTGCAAGCCAGCACCTCGCTCACGTCTTCCTCCCCTTCAAACCCATGGAGGCACACACAGCAGTCCCCAACTCCACCAGCCTTCCGCCTCAAAAACTTGAACCGGGTCACATGAACCCTCCTGCTCCCCCTCCTCGGTTCCACTGTCTCATCCTCTTGCCAATCATCACCATCATCAACGCCCAGCACTTTAAATAGGGCCCATCTCACCCCACCCATCAGCAGCACCATTGGAAGCAAAGCATTAGCCAGTAGAGCAAACGGGAGCCCAGCCTCTCCTGGGCTTGGCATGCTATAAAGCCCCATCTTCTATCTCCCCCCTCTCTTCTTTCTTCTTGATATCAAACAAAGTGGTGTCATCCAACAACAACGGCAAAAAGAGGAGAACAACACTGGAGACTTGACTGACACAAGGCTATGCGGGACTATTAATAATAACATGATGGAAGAAGGGAAGAAGAGGTCGACATCTTCCATGCCGCGTGGTGCCACAGGTGTGAACGGAGGAGGCTGGGGATGGAGAGGTGGGTTCTGTTCTTTTCACTTGGTGTCCACGCAACGTCTCTAGTTGTCCTTACTTAGCCTTAGAGAGAAGGCAGGGGAAAGAATAATTATGAGCCCAACAATCGGAATGGAGGCTTTGTTATAATGAGCGCTGGGATTCTGGGAGAGGTGGTGCCACTTTCCTTCCCGTGGAGAGGGGCACGTGGCGGACATCGGACGTGACTTGCACGGATGAGACGTGGTATCTGGTGTATGGACCGGCTGCTACTTTTTGGCTTCCAATAGTGCTGCCTTAAATAACTTTAGGATGGATATATATTTTTGTCCACGAAAAATAAGTTCAATGCCTGGTATATAAACAAGTCTATTCTTTCTCATATTTATCTTTTAAAAATTATTTATTAAAAAAAAAAAAAAAAAATAGAGTCTTTGATCGCCATAAGCTTACCTTTCAACAGGATAAAACGACTATAGGCTAATTGGATATTTCTTTCCTGATTAAAAGACATAAAATGAAAGTTTTTTTTTTCAAACTAAAAGTTCATGATAATATATCTATTCTTCGGATATTATTTATTTTTAAATATTTCTTTTCTTTGCTTCAACCTTATCTTTTCAATAGGAGAAAATTGAATTTATCAATTTTATAGATAAAAAAACTTGCAGTTAGGATAATTAATAAAGTTAATGTCTCTAAAGTATTTCTGGTGAAGAAGAAACATAAATCTTATTATAATCTTTGTCTTCTAATGAATAAAAACACCTTCAAAGGACAGTACTTGTGAGATTCCTACAGAAGTTATAGTCAAATCAGAGAGTGGAGTTCCTCCTCATAATATTGCAGAGCAATTATTATCACTTTTTCTTAGTTTCCAAACCGAAGGAAGCTCTCCCTGGGCCATTTGAATTAGCGTCGGAGATTAGATGGGGGTAATGGGATTGGCAGCTGATGGAGACCGCGATGTGGAGTTCAATGGTCTCCACCAAGCTTCTGGTAGTCTTCGTGGCAGGTATATATCACCGCCATATCTTTCCATAGCTTCGATAGCTACATACAAAGAAGAGTTGGGGACGGCTGGATGATGGCAACGGATAGGATTTAAGGTGGCATTAACGCGTTATCCCACGTCAAGCAGGGTTTAAAATATCCAAATCCTAATCAAGTAATCAACAAATCATTTATTAAACAAAGCCTCTGGTATTCGCATCATATCTTTACCTTTGACCAGCAATGGTACTTCATTCGAATAAAATAAATCGACGGCAACGTGGTCATAAATTCATCGATTCATTTGAATGACTGCAGTTAAATCCACTTGTTAAAAGAGCAGACTGTACACGTCTGTACTCCAGACATGACGTTAGCTTATTTTCTTTGGGATGGATATAGATGGGATAACATCTAATTTTGGTTTTCAATATTATTTATTATTACATCGGGGTATGATATAAAAAAATTATATTATTATGATATTATAAAATAATAAAAGTTGTGTTGAGTAAAAATTATAAAATAATAAGAGTCACACTTTATATTAAATCGTCATAGAATTTTTAATGATTCCAGTTGATGACAGACCATTTATATTGAAAATTCAAATGATTGAAGATGATTTATATTAAAAATAACATAATTAATATATTTTGATGATCTTTAATTAAAAGGTAGGTGCAAAAAAATAGTTTAATAGTATAATACTATTTTACTATGACTTAATCAAGTAGACTCCATTTCAAGAATAGGTATATATATATATATATATTTTTGGTACAAACGAGCGATCACACAAGTCTAGTATGAATCAGCCCAGAAACATCTGAATACAAATCTGCTGTAAAAGAGGAGGACATAAATCACCCGGCTTTCAAACCCATGATCCGGCATGCTGGGCCACAAAAGTAGCCACCCAATCCACCGCCGCATTGGCTTCACGGTAAATATGACGGATCTGGAGAGTGCCAATCTCCTGCAGGGTATACCAGATATCCCTAAGGATCAGATTAGAGGAATTATCAAACAAGCCTCCTTCTGCAGCCACAATATAACCGTCTTAGAATCCCCCTCATCATGATCCTATGAGACTGGAGAATCCGAACGGCATAAGAATCCCCGCCCAAGCTGCATAGAGCTCAGCCAGTGGGACAGAGGAGTTAAGAGTAGCAAAACCACCCGCCGCCACCAAATCTCATGACGGCCATCGAATAATGAAACCAGAACCAGCCAGCTCTGCCTCGGACACTTCCATCGAAGTTGATTTTGACAACCCCTGGAGGGGGGCTCCAAGCAAAGAAAACCGTATGCCGGTTCGCTGCCAAAGCAGCAGGGGAACCCCAGTGGCCAGAGTCAAAACCAACAGCATGACTGATGCAGGCTAGGTCCGCCATCAGAGCTTAATCTTTCTCACAATCATATGAGGAGAAATGCTGTCGATCGAGAAGATGAGCTGGTTCCTCAACAACCAAATGTGATAAGCCGTTGCAGCCCAGAGACCTCGCTGATGCTGAGAGCCCTCCCGGATATCATAGAAGAAATCAAGAATAGGTATTACTCAGTGAAGTACACCTTATCATATATTTTATTAGTGTTGTAGATGTAGTTCATCACTGAACCATCAAAATATATAAATTTGATCTCTGAATATTCTTTATTCAAATCATATTTCATAAAATACATCTTCAATTTGAATGACTCATCATTAATTTTAAACTTTAATTTCAATAATCCATCTTCCATTTTGAAACAATAAAATCTTTCATTCAAGGTATGCAAATTAAGCATGGCTATAAATTAGTCTGCACACTTCAAATATAATATACTGTTTATGTTATGAATGCGAACCAATTGAAGATTAAATGAAAACTAAATGGGCTTAATCCACTGGGGATAACTAATATCAGCCGACTTATAGCACAGAATTAAGCCCGTTTTCCCTACTTTGATCTGACCCAAAATAAAAGATGATTGACACTTGTCCCAGGTTTCAGCAAGGATAAACCGACGTTACACCATTTCAGAATGTAGTGGATTTTTTTTTGAATTATTAAATTTTCAAAAGTACGTGTAAGATAATCTATTAATTTCATAACATAGAAAAGAATGCTAATATTCAATATGAAATAAAATAATATCAAAACACGTTTAAAATCATAATACAAAGATTATAAATATTAATATAATCATAAATCAATAAGAAAAAAAATAAAAAAGTGAATTGGTATTGAATCGATATACCTTTATATACCGAGTGTTGGTATGGTCCCAGTTTGATACCATATCATACTAGTAGTACCTCATCAATACAATGCCCTGTACCAAGATTGTGAGCATTACACAAACTTGAGGATGCGTCTCGACCGTATAAATGAGAATTCATAATTATCAACCACAACTTGTGAGGAAATTTCTATCTACGCCGCAAAAATTACTCTCTACACCCAGGAAAAAAAAAAAAAAAATCCAGTTTACCCCAAAGCATAATGACCATCCTATCCTCCATAATTTCTCTTACACCCCACTCAATCAAACCCCCCCTCCCTTCCTCACTCAACGCTACAACTGGTCTTCAATCCAGGCTCTAAACCCTTTGTTTTGAAGAATTTTTAACCATCATTTCAATAATGAAGAAGCAAGCAGCGATTTGGAAAGGCTTTACGGATGAAAAGATTCATTTTTTAACATGTTTTGATTTTTTTTTTTCGGATCGTGTTTTGTTAGACCTATCAGGATTGAACAAAATATCATGTTCAGCCTTGGTAGGCCTAATGGATGCATTTTGTTCGGCCACACATTGTTCGGTCTACAACCACACATTGTTCGGTCCTTGTAGACCGAACATATGCCTTTTATTCGGCTACGCAGGGCCGAACAGAGGCCTTCTGCTTGGCTGCGTGTGGCCGAACAAAGGGCCTTTGTTCGGTGCCTATTCATTGTATCAATATACCAAGTGCTAGATTATGTTTACTAGATAAAATCTTTATGGTAGCTATCACTAATCACCGAGACAAACCTCTCAAGCCACGGTAGTTAACTAGTTGGTGAAGATCTTTCATTGTATCAATGTACAAGTCTGAACAATGAGGACCTGCAAGAAGATCACTAAGGCTGAATCTTCCTGTAAAGAACCTTTAAATCAGAGCTAGCTATGCTCTTTCTTGTTCCGAGTACCCTTCCATGGCCATTGGCAGAGTATCAAAAGAATCCCAAAGCCACAATTCTGTTTCCTGATTTGATACAGCATCAATGGGTTCAATGCTCTGATCATCCCAAAAAGCATATTGACACGGGAGGAAGGGAAAGGGTGGCTACCATCGCTGCCGGGGAGGACACGAGTCAGATTGACACCGTCGGAGAGCAAGAGTCGGACAGAAGGAGGGGAATGGGAAGAGAAAGAAGATCGGCTAGGGGAAGAAAAAAAAGGGATACGGATGTCGAGAGCAACATAGGTGGGGTAAGGGTAGTTTAGGAATTAAAAAAAAGGTATATAGGGAAAAAATGGGGGTATGGAGAGTAATTTTATTTATTTTTTTTAAAATATCGATGTCGAAAGTAATTTTTGGGGGTGTAAATAGAAACTCTCCAACTTATAATCATCGTCATTTGTGAATTCTCTCTAAATACAACACTCACAAGAATCCAGGTTATAGATTAATTCAGGTTGCAAGGTATTAAAGCTGAATAGTGGGATCTTATCACAAGAAGAAATAAGATGGACTTTCACTCTTTCGATCAGATTAACACAATTGTAACACGTCTGCCCTCTTACTTTCAGGTCACGACCCTTTTCTCAATTTTTTTTTTTTAAATCTTAACGCCTTCCTCTAGATGGAAGAATCCCACCACCAGCGACAAGCTAGAATCCCCACGCTCACGCAGAGCCTGGATCCCACTCACACTCACAAAGCCCTGTGCGGGTGTTTTATTGGCTGGAAGCTCTTCCC
The DNA here is from genome assembly GCA_900491605.1 of Calamus simplicifolius. Lineage (NCBI taxonomy): Eukaryota > Viridiplantae > Streptophyta > Magnoliopsida > Arecales > Arecaceae > Calamus > Calamus simplicifolius. The sequence continues at coordinate 193,898 of UESW01004799.1, read as the reverse complement.
TGGATGGATTGCCCCATTCTTGGGATGGTGGATCCCACGCGACCCCATGCCACGTCCGTCCCACGAAGCCGCTGGAAACAAGGGAGCCATGTGCAGCGTTCTCCTGTGCCGATGGGAGGATCAAGACCGATTTAGAATGCCGCGAGAGTCCTCCTTGAAGGAAAGAAGGAGAAAGGAGAAGATAGGGAGGTCCCATGATGAGAGAAAGATTTTTTTTGGAAGAAAAAAAATTCATTTCTTATTCATCAAACCTAGAAATCATGGTTTAAATAGTTGTTCAAATGGACTTAATCTATACTCAACAAAAACTCCCATGGACTAATCCAATGAGATCTGTATACACCCATGACTTGATTTAATCTCAACCCTTGAACCCACACCCAATCTAATATAAGTTAACCCAACCTGAGCCTTGATAGCACCATACCAGGCCTAACAATCTCCACCTTGATGCTTCAAGGCCTTAGCACATCTGCCGTGTCTATCAGCTGCATTAATAAAACACACTTATGGAAGCTATCCTGTGGAAGAACCTTAGTTAGTGCATCTGTTGGGTTCTCCTTGGTGTATACCTTCACCAGCTCTACCTCCTTAGCTTCTTCCATCATCTCTTTGATCCCATGGTATCTGATGTCATGTGCTTCGTCCTCCATAGGGCTTCCTTCTGAGAGTATTCTTTGGCCACTAGTCTTGCCTTGTACCTGATATCCTCTTACTTTGAAGGCCCTTTTTTGCATTGATAAACTCATTTGTAATTAATGAGTTTCTTTCCTTGTGGCAACTGGATAAACTATCACGCACCATTTTTGTGGAGAGACTGCATCTCTTTTTCTATAGCTTGGACCCACCTATCCTTGTTCTGACTCTCCATGGCCTCCTCATATGTGTAAGGGTCTTCATTCGCTATCACTAGGGCATATGACATCGAATCTTCGAAGCAGTATCGAATTGGTGGTCGCATGTTCCTTCTAGGCTTGTGTAATGCAATACCAATATCAGTCCTTTGCCCAGCTACATCCTGCTGAACTCTCTAGCTTTTGCCCCATCTGTCAGTCCTCTTCGTCTGAATCTCAAATCCTCCTGGTCCACTAGCAAATGGCATGACTGTATAAGAGGTCATCTGACTAGTGCTGCCTTGTTGTACCTCCTGCGGCTTTTGTTGTGCTTTTATGCCAACTTTTCTCTGAAGGATCGAGCTCTCATCTAAGGTCACAACCTTTTTCTCCAAGGGGTCCCATAGCCGATACCCCTTGATTCCACATGGGTAGTCCAGAACACAATCTTCTTTGACCTAACGTTCAGCTTGCTCCGCTCCCTAGCACCAATATGCTGTGCATCCAAACACCTCAGATGGTTCAAACTTGTCTTTCCTTCAGACCATATCTTCTATGTAATGCCCCCATCCAACCTAGTGTGTAGTGACTGATTGACCTAGTAGCTCGCTGCATCTACTACGTCAATCCAGAATATCTTTGGAAGCCCTATTTGCAGCCTTAAGCATCTTGCCTTTTCCAACAGTGTTCTATTCATCCTCTCAGCCATCCCATTTTGTTGAGAAGTATTCATCATTGAAAAGTGCCTTTTGCTACCCCACTCCTCAAAAAAATTCTGAAACTCGTTGGTGTATTCTTTGCATTATTTGACCTTCAACACTTCACACTTCTTTCCTGCTCCTCCATCTTAGCCTTTCAGATTTTGAACTTGGTGAAAACTTATGATTTCTCTTTTATGAAGTAGACCCACAGCTTCTTTGAGAAATCATCTATTAGGATCAAGAAGTATTTGGCCCCATTCCTTGCATAAATTGGGGTTGATCCCCAGACATCTGTGTGTACTAGCTCCAAGGGTTCTGCACTCCTAGCTGTGCTGACTAAGAACTGCACTCTCTTCTGCTTCCTCATCTGACATGGCTCACATATCTCCATAACTTCACCACTCAGTTCTGGAAGCAGTCCCCTCTTGCTCAGTTCTTTCATCCTTTTATCTTCCATGTGGCCTAGGCGGTAATACCACATCCTGTACACGTCCCAAGGATCATGTTCCACAGTTGCTACCTCAGATCTCTCGATCACCATAGAGCTCTCCATCTTGTATAGGTTGTTCTCCAGCCTTCTCTCTCTCATCACCACCATAGCTCCATTGGAGATGTTTAAAACTCCACTTTCAGTATGACTGTTGAAGCTGTATCCAGTCTACTCTAGGTACCCTAATGATACCAGATTCTTCTTGAGCTCTAGGACATGCTTCACACTGATAAGAGTGCGCACCATGCCATCAACATTCTTATCCTCACTGTACCAATCCCTGCCACCTTGAAAGGGTGATCATCTCCAAAAGTCATACTTCCCTCATCATCTTTGTAAGTGCTAACCATGCCCGTTTGAAAGTCTAATGATGAAAAACAAGCTGAATCCAGGTGCACATCTCTGTGTTGTACCTGTGACTATCTGCTACCACCAAGAGATCATCCTTCACCTTCTGGTTTGCAACTGTTCTCACTGATTCATATCCTTCCTTTTCTTCCTTTATTTTTTCACTTGGAACAGTCCCTTTTGAAATGTCCTACCTCACCACACTTGTAGCACTTAGCCTCTCTTTTGCCATTCTGGACTTTGATCATCCCTAGGCTTGCTTCTGTCCCTGCCTCTGCTTGACCTTTTCCCCACTATAGAACCTTCTGGGGAATAGCTTCCTTGGTCATCTTTTTTTTGGTCATTTGTCCGAAGCACCGAGACAATATCTTCATAGAACAGTGTCTCCTTCTTGTAGAGCAGCATCATGACCAATGAGTCATATGATGTGGGCAACGAATACAATAATAAAAGTGCTTTATCTTTTTCCTCCATCTTGACCCCGACATTCAACAATTCATTGCTCATCTGATCGAAAACCTGGCCCATCTCTGCCTTCTGCCATCCGAATACTATAGAGACGTTTCTTCAACATCAACTTGTTGCATATGTTCTTTCCCATATAGAGGGTGTGCAACTTTGTCCATAGTCTTTTTGGGGTCTTCTCCTCTAGCTATGAATAGAGGGCTGAATCTGCTAGATATCCTCTGATAGTTGAACATGCTCTCTTCTCCATCGACATCCACTGTTTGTCTGTCATCCTATCTAGCCTTTCTTCTAAAGCCAGATCATCCAGACTTTCACCTTGAAAAACTTTCATTCCGATCAAAATCTATTTTTATGCTACTACCCATGCTAGATCTCAACCAAAAATAGTAAAAAAATTTCAGAAAATTAAGAAGTACCTTAATTTTTTTTTTAGCCTTACTAAAGTTTTTTCAGCCCTTTAAAGTTTTCCAAATTCCTCTTACTAAATGGTTCTAATTCCAATTATTGAAGCTGAACAGTGGGATCTCGTCGCAAGAGAAATATCCTAAGCTTTTACCCTTTCTTGCTCATGAAAGCCTAGATCCCACTCACACTTACAGAGCCCCGTGCGGGCATTTTCTTGGCTGGAAGCCGCTCTTCCCTGGATGGATCGCCCCGTTCTTGGGATGGTGGATCCTATGCGAACCCCACACCCCGTCCATCCCACGAAGCCGTTGGAAACAAGGGAGCCGTGTGCAACGTTCTCTTGGTGTCCGATGGGAGGATCAAGACCGATCCTAAAAATCAGGGTTTAAATAGTTGGCCAAATGAGTTTGGCTCAGACTCAACAAAAACTTTCATGGACTAACCCAATGAATTAAAATAATCTCAAGCTTGTATACCCGTAACTTGATTTAATCTCAACCTTTGAACCCACAATCAGTTCAATACAAGTTAGCTCAACTCGGCTTTGATAGCACCGTTTCAGGCCCAACACAAGTTCATTTTTCAAGACTAGGGGGGAGGACGAATCATATTTTGCTGCCAATGCAAACGGATGATCACAGAAAGCATAACCATAAAATCTGACTATTCAAAGAGCAGAATGATCATGGCTGAAAAATATATCCAAGCACCGCGAGAGTCCTCCTGAAGGAGAGACAAGAGAGAAGATAAGGAGGTCTTGTGATGAAAGAAAAATCTCTTTGAAGAAAAGAATTTGATCCTAGAAATCAGGGTTTAAATAGTTGGCTAAATGGGCTTGGCTCAGATTCAACAAAAACTTTCATGGACTAACCCAATAAAATTAAAATAATCTCCAAGCTCATGTATATATGTGACTTGATTTAATATCAACCTTTGGATCCACAACCAGACCAATACAACTTAGCTCAACTTCGGCCTTGATAGCACCATATCGGGCCCAACACGGTTCATTTTCCAAGACGGGGGGAGGATGAATCATATTTTGCTGCCATATCAGATGCAAACGGATGATCGCAGCAAGCACAACCATAAAAATCTGACTATTCAAGGAGCAGAATGATCATGGTTGAAAAATATATCCAGATTTTGCCAATAAATAAACAGCAACAAACTCATCCACTATTCACCATATTAAAACATTACATTATGTCAAGTAAACATGGTCTTTGGTAACATTAGTCTGAGCATATAACTGTGCATGACAATGAAATTCATCAGGGCCTAAAATTGGCATGCATGTGTGAGGTCTTCATGAGTTGCTGTGCCAGTAAATTCAAGGATCTTTCCCAGATTTAATAGAGCCAAAGAGTTTAGAGATCTCACCATGTTTACGGACATGGTGAGGGCATTTAAAAAGTAAGTCTTGAGCTTCAGAATACCTACCTTCCTGGAAGAAGGACTTGAAGACGTGCAAATAGGCCGCAGGTGACGGGTAGTTGTTCATAGTCAATACTTTCAGAAAATCTTTAGCATCTTCAATTGTCCCATATTTGGCAATATAGGGAGCAAAAGGGTCAGCAAAAGGAGGGAACTTATGGCTCTTCATTGCATCGAGAAGCTTCAATGCCTCTTCAAGCATTCTTACACTCAGTAGTTCTTGGATCAAATACTTAAAAGTTGCTTGCCAAGGCCTTATATGGGCATTCTCCACCATCTCGACAACCAAAGTGTAGGCACCATCTGCCCTCCTCTTACTACACAAACCTTTCACCAGGACATCCAGGACATCAGCATCTGCTTCACAGTTTTTCTCAATCATCTTGGCCAATAACTCCAAGGCCTTATCCACTTCACCAGCTGAACAATGCCCTTGAATCAAAACTGTCCAGGTCTTGAGGTCAGGAACGCAGCCACCCGCTTCCATCTCTTCCAAAACCTTGCAAGCCTCATCCAATCTCTTAGCCTTACAGAGGCCATAGACCAACTGACTATAAGTGATGTTATCCGGTTCATATCCTGCAAGCTTCATCCTTTTCAAGATCTCCTCAGCTTCATCAAACATCCCAACGCTGGTCAGAGACCTATGAATCCCATCATAGACGACCTTCGACAGAGAATACCCAGCAGCCTCATACTTCTTCACAACTCTAAAAACCAAGCCGAGATCCGGCGTTCCACTTAGTGCAATCTGCCTCAGAAGCATGCCACAGTCCTGAATCGCCGGCTTGTAGGGGCCATCGATCATGAATTCATAAAGCTGCACTGCTTCCCTCATCATCTTCATCTTCTGGAACCGCCTCGAGAGCTTTATATAAGTGTCGATATCCATGCCATGCCCTTCTCCCTTCATCTCCTGAACCAAGCTCCAGAATTCTCCAATGCAATCATCCCGCCCGAGAATCCGAGCCATAGCATTGTACGCCACCGATCCATGCTTATACCCTGGCCTCTGCCCCGCCCACCGGAAAAAAGCCAGTGCCTTTGACGGGCAATCTCGCACTTCTTGAATGACCTTCGAGACCGCCATCTCCGAAAACGATAAATTGAGGTCCTGCAATTTCTTCTCCACAACCTCGTTCCATTCCTCGGCACCGAGAACGATATTGACAGCGGATTCGATGGAGGTATCGGCGGCGGCCTTCGCTGTGCTTGGGAGTAGAATTGGGTCAAAGCTACGGACTCGGCGCCCATCTTGTGCTTCTTGAAGTTCGAGAGAAGGGTAACGTAGGTGCCGCGGTCGATGGTATGGCCGGCGCCGTCCATGGACTTGAGGAAGGCCCAGAAGTCTTTGATGGAGTCCTTGTGGCCGAGGATGCGGAGCATGAGATTGTAGGTGGACTGGGCGGGCTTGAAGCCATACTGGGAGGTGGCGCAGTTGAAGAAGGACAAGGCCTTTTGGGGCTTTTTGTCGAGCTTCTTGAGGACATAGAGGATGGATTCTTGGGTTGGGGTAGAAGTGGGGAGTGGGAGATCGGGGTCTTGGGAGATGGCGGTGGAGAAGGGGTGGGCTCTGGGGGTGGAGCGAAGGAGGGTGTGGAGGAGGGGACGGAGGCGGGCGGAAGAGGGAAGCATCGTTCTTGCGCGCGATCTTATTAGCGCCCGAGCCGGGGCCAGACAAGCCAAGGGGGAGGTTTTCGCTAGGGTTTAACAATGTGGGACTTGGTAAATGGGTTGGTGGTGGATTCTTATATGGGCCTCAAATTATTATTATTATTATTTTGTTGTGGTTAAGGAAAATGGGCCTTGTTATATTGGTAAGATTAGGCTGCGTGTTGCATGAGACCCATGGACTTAGGAAGATGGGTTTAAATTTCTATGTATATTGGGGTTTCATCCTTATTTTGATACATAAATTATTTTTAGTTTCGTTCAAGTTTGTTATCTTTGACATTTTTACGTTAATTGATTGATGACCATGCTATAGAAGTAGCATGTCAAATCTATAAAAGTTAGTTATTCATGTTTTGATTCAAACGTTCAGACTTCCAATTGTGAGCATAATTGGAGTGTTTGAACATATTCATTATAAGAAGAGAACTAGACTTAGGCATCATAGTCCAAACGTCCTTATTTATGTAGATTGCAATAAAGATATTAATCGTAAACTTGATATCAAAACTCAAAAGTTATTATTCTTATCATATTTTCTATTTTTTGTTTTTTTATTTATATTTTCATTGTGAAGTGGCTTCTTTTAATATCAAAGATAATCATACTGGTGGTAAAGTATTTCATTTTTTTTTTTTTTTTTTTGTTATCTGAATAGTATGATTTAACTAGCATATCTTTTTCTTTAAATAATTACAACTTTAGTATTTTGTAAATTTATTGAATTTGGATGAACTTAATGTGGATGATGGAGATAATGACAATAGGAGTGAATGTGGGGGAGAGGAAGGCAACATGCATCTTAGGTCAGTGAATTATATTTTCTAATCTTTAGAAGGTATTTGATCGGTGAATTAAGATCATCATAGTAATTTTAGAACATTAATAATCTTTATCTTAGAGTGATCTTATGCCTAGTGATATAGAATTACCATATTAGTTATGCTATATCCCAATTATGAAAAATCCCTGGATATCCATAAATTAAACTATTTAGTATGCTACGAGAATCTAAAATTACTGACCATGTCATACTAAAACAATATAAACTATATTTTTATATGAACAAGGGGTGACGTGGCATCATTACCAGAAGGTTGAAAGATCCGACGAACTACATGCTAGCCCCATAGTTCACGCATGCCCTTCACGCATGCTCAACTCTAAACTTCGATTGAACTAAAAAACATTGATTCGACCTCCATGATGGTGCACGTTTGCCGTAGGATATAGGATATTGCACATCTGGATGGCCATGATCGCCATGGTCCCACAAATGGGGCGTAGAACAGGCACGCATAATCTTGCAGGTCAGAAAAGCATCTATCTATGTTTGATTGATTGATACCTAAATAACGGATAACATTTACATAATAGGAGAGATTCTTTTTTACCCTGTCCTTCTTTCTTTCCATAGAATTTTTTTTTTTTTTGGATAGACGGATGATTACACCACTCTAGGTAGGGTCAGACCCGATATATCAGAATACAATAACTAGGAGAGGATTAGAGGGCAAGGGTCTTCCTGTCTTCATCTCCAATTACGAGAGTGAGAGGCCACCCTAGCAGCAATCCAGTCAGCAACTGCATTGGCTTCACGATAGACGTGGCGAATCTGGATATTAGAAGCTTCTAAAATCATAAAGCAGATGTCGCTCAATAAGGGGATAGTAGGCAAGTGGGATCTGGGCTCCTACCGGATCCAACGAATCATAGTAATAGAATCACCTTCAATGATAAGACTGCAGGCGCCCAAGATCCGAACAGCATAGGATAAACCCGCCCATGCCGCATACAATTCAGCCAGAGGCACTGAGGAATCAAGTAAACCAAACCCCCTGCCACCAACATCATACCATCTGCATCACGAATAACATAAGTCGATCTAGCACTTCTGACATCGACACTCCCATCAAAGTTTATTTTGACAAACCCTAGAGGAGGGGGCTCCCAAGATATAAAAACCGTATGCCGGTTCGCTGCCGCAGCAGCAGGGGAGAGTCCCAGTGGCCAAGGGTCGCAAAATCCAGAAAACTGTGATGGGAAGTATACTCAACATAAAGGGAGACAGCCGCCTTGAGAATCCTGCGAGGAGGAAGGACTATGTCCAAGAACAGAATCCGATTCCAGGATAACTATATCTAATATGCAATGTAAGCCCGCAATGGACCTCTCTGGTGAATATCCCTTCCCCTGCCCTACTTCAACAGTCTCAGAAAAGAAATATGTTGGGAAACAGAACCGTATACCCAGGGACAAGCACCAGAAATCTACCAAATATCTTGCCCTGGCACAATAGAATATAGCATGATCGGTCGTTTCCTCCTTAATACCACACAATGGGCACATAGACAGTATACTCAATCCTCTACGTGAAAGAAGGGAGCAAGTAGGAAGAATATCCCGAGCCAGCTTCCAAATAAAAAGTCTCACTCTAGGGTGAACGAGCAGATGCCAAATCCAGTCCAATTCCATAGATTCCTGAGGGTGGGGTCTGAAAATAGATCGGAGGTCTCTCATAGGAGCATGAGACAAGCAAGATCGCCTCCACACCCTGGTATCAGTGAGAGGAAGTGGTAAGAGAGATGGAACCATTGTGGGATATGGGGAGTCCAGAGCCATCGCCGATCATAATTTCATCTGTGCCATCATAAGGACTGTGAAGGTTAAGATTGCTGAGGTCAGTTGTGACATGATGTGAGGCACCACTATCAAGTAGCCATGTAGTGTTGGAGGGAATGGTGGTTGCAACATTAGCTTGAGCTTGCCTCAGAGACGATGGTCAATATTGTGATGAGGTGCTAGGACGAGGAGGTGGTTGCGCATGCAGAAACTGTTGTCGGAAGAGAGGATAGCGGGAGACTACATGACCTTGAGTACTGCACCATTGGCAACGACCAAAGAATGGACAAGCATAGGTGTTGGCAAGGACTTGCCAGACTTCATAGGAGGTTTTAGATTGGGTGATGAGAGGAACTAGAGAGGTTGAAAGAGTACCGACTAGTGCTCCAAATAATAGTTTGTCTTGACATAGCCATGTTTGGTATGCAGGGTTAATAGAAATAACATTGTTGGCTGTGATGGTGGGTGGAGGAGCAGGGTGGGACCCATCAATGAATTTTGTAAATCGTAGCCTATGAGAATGGCTTCCACTTGGGTCTTCCAAGAAACATAGTTGGTGGGTGTGAGTTTAATGGAGTTATGGATAGTAATTATGGTTAGCGATTTTATAGGTTCTTGGGCATTGGGGATGATAACTTGGGTATTCTCATTAGCCATAGGAATTAGTGGGATGAGAGGCTTGCTGGAGATCAAAGAGCAAACCTGGGACCTATGGGTTATGGGCCCACCATGCTTTCGCTGCGCTTCTTTGATACCATGAAGGAGATAATAGGATGAAAAAATATGTATCTCATCATTCTTCTTGATATGGAAAGTATATATACAGATTATATGAGCACAAAAGAAGGAAACTACTAAGAAAAGAAGAAACAAATTAAACTGAGTAACTGGCGTTAAAATCCCTTGAATTTCTCCCTTGACTTTCTCAACTTGATTGTATATCCTTATCAAAGTAACTGCCAAATAATTCAAACGTAAAAATCCTTTGATTTCCTCCCTTGACTTTCTCAACTTGATTGTATATCCTTATGTGAAAATCCCTTGATTTCCTTCCTTGACTTTCTCAACTTGATTGTATATCCTTATCACCTAAGGAATAGAGAGGATACACCGACAGAGCTCATTCCCAAAAAACCTGGACACCCGAGAGGACGACCAAGTAGAACTATCCAGGGAAATAAAATCACTAACTCGCATACCATAAGGAATGTCTGGGCAAACAAAGGTCGGCCATCGAGACAGGGGAAGATCAGCAATCCATGTGTCCTGAGTGGCGTCCACCGATATTCCATCATAAATCATCCAAGAGGTACAGTTTAGGATAGTCGAAACATATCGACAGACCTCTTTCCAAAAAAAAGGAATGCCCCCGATTAGACTGAGATGGGGTGGAAGAGTTTTAGCTACCGTACTTGGCACGCATGAAGGAACCCCACAAACAATGCGGATCAAGCAAGAACCGAGATGCATGCCTAGCAGTCAGCACCTCTCTTCTGACAGACAACGACTGGATCCCAAGCCCACCCTCGGCTGTGTCCCAAGCCAAGAGATGAACACCGTGACCCTCCTACGTCGATGCCCAGAGGAAGTCCTGAAAGTATCTCTCAATCTTCCGCAGACAAACCAGAGGAATGGCAGTGTTAAACAAGAGATAGCAAGGCATCGAAGATAGCACAGAGCGGATGAGAGTAATCCCTGCCATCATAGAAAGGCCGAAAACCTGCCAGCCATCCAGACGATCACGGATCCGCCTCACAAGAAAGTTGAAATCCGAACACCATGGCCGTCTCCTAGTGACCGAAATCCCCAGATATGATATCCTATCGGACTAAGTAGGAATGCCCATAATATGAAAGATAGACCTTTTAAAGTAGGGATGTCCTCAAACTGAAACAGATCAAAGATTTGCTAATCTTTCCATAGCTTTTGAATTGTGGCCGCTACTCTTGCATAACAACATTACTAAAATCATGATTGCAGTCATGCCAAAAACTAGAGCCAAACAGACACCTCCTAGATAGTCCGATTATAGAGTCTAGAAAGGAATTCAGGCGTGGGAGCGCAAAATAATTTTTTTTTAATTTTAAAATTTTTAAAAATTTAAAATTAAAAAGAGGTTCACATATTCAGGAGCCATTTTTCTTTGAGATTCCAAGGCAGCAGGTTCGACTCCTAACGGATGTCATCTAAAATGCAAATCATGTTGCATTAAATGGTAATGAATCATGACTACAGCAAGAAAGGTAAACTTAGCAAGCAGCCGATTTGGATTAAATTTTTTATTTTTAAAAATAAAAAATTGAACTCATAGTATAAAAAATGCGTGATTCAATCGTTTTTGAAAATACTTTTTTCAAACGATACTAAAAACTGAATGAATCTGAAAAATATCAAAGCAATATTTTCTTCGGATTTATCTCAAATATTTTTTTTAGATTTATTCTTCCTTACAATTAAAACTCATGAATTCATCTTCTTCCTTCTTTTCGCGATATTTCTTGACGCAATCCCTGCTATCTTTGTTCGAAAAAATAGTTTTCGAAAACATCAACTAAACATATTCTTAAATGCTAAAAATTTAAAAAATATAACTCAAATTTTTTGGATACAATCCATATTTTTAAAAATAGTTTTCTAAATTACGAACCAAACAAGGCACAATGAACTACCATTTTCTCAATATGCTTCGTGACATGAAAAATATAGATGAGATATATTTTGATCAAATAATCCAACATACCATCAAATATGGTTTTACTTTTTCTTTTTTTTACTTTTTTTTTCTTTTTTGAAAATTTCCATTAACACAACAAACAATAACCGACAAGCTGTCACGACAGACTATATTGTCAGCTAAGTTATAAAATCCATCCCATTTCCATCCTATCAAGGACTGCACTTACTACTAACGCTGTTAATATAGTAACCATAGCATAAAAATGTATCGAATTTTTCATGCCACTGTGTTAGAGGATTGCCTGCATTATATATCCTTATATTTTCATGTGGTCCTCCGTTTGTGATTGAGAAATCTTTGCTTTCATCATGGATCCACCTGGAGGGCAGCAGGTGCCTTGAGTGACCAAATACATGCTCTGCTCCAACTCCTTAATTAGCTGCTGCCTGCTGCTCAATGGCTTTCTTACTTACCCTTCATCCTGTGAAAATTCCAAACATATTAGAAACGCAGTGGAGATTAGCAGTATTAGAGGGAACCATTGTGACTGAGCACATCCATCTCTTCGACAGAACACTTGTTGCAGAAGGAACCCACCACCCACCTCATTTCGTGGTGTTTAGCCTCTATAGCACTCTCAGTTTGTCAATCTTCTTGATGGCCTTTAGTGTGCATGTTATCTGTAACATTCCTGTCATATCTCTCAGGCCTGTTGCGCTTCCTCTCAAACTCGTAGGCCGAATCCTAGGGAAGAATAACAGTTGGATTTAGTAAAACAGATTAAGAGCCATGTCTAGACGTATAGACCAGAACAATAATCCTGCCGCATTACCTTCATATGCAGTCGTCTGTATATATGTCTTGACATGGTCCGATGATCAACGGTCAATTGATCTCAGCCTTTTATTTTAATCCGATCAGTCTTCACCGTCGGATCCTCATGATCATCCTATCATAAGCTGCTTTAAGCTAACCTATCAATTTTAAATGTTATTTTGATGTGCTTCAGATTTCTGTAATTCTGAATGATGGAAAACAGAACTCTTGTTGCAGCAAAAGCAATAGAACCTTAGGAAACTCGAGTCTAATGCATCATTTTAAGAAGTTTCTATATGTAGCTTGCTTAAATTTCCAAATGGTTGGGTTTTTATTCAAGTCAAGACAATTCTCTAAAAGGTTCTTCTATTAAGCTGCTGAATCCATAGGCCTGCATGAATGCATCAGATGGCACAAAGACAAATTCGTTCCTTCAACTTTTCCTCGTGCAAGAAGCTCTTGGTGCTCTTTCCCTTCCTTTGCTAAATGACCTCTAACATGAAATTGAGAAGAGGGATGAGAACAAGATCACCAATTCTAGTGATGAATCCCGTTTGAATCCATCAATAGAAGTTAGGCCTTGAACTCTGCATTGGAGCACAAGACCATGCATGCTAACATAATTTACACAGATAGCAAGCTTGTTAATTAAATGAGTAGTGGGCATGGCCAGATGAAAGGTTTGAACATTTATAAGACACTTGACAATCAAAAACCTCATTGTAATAAAAGATGCTGCATAGAAAGAAAAAGAACCAGCTTACAATTCATATGTGACTAGACAGTCAAATGCAGCATGAATCAATAATCCTAAAAGTGAATGATGACAGCTTGTATGAGATATACAACAATTTTTTCTGGCAGAGAAGCAGGCTCTATTGGAGGTACCAGAGTTTCAAGGATAGATACATCTAGGGGTGGCAATCAAGTTGGGACAGATCAGATACAGGTTGGGACTGAATTAAAAAATAAAAAAAATAAAAAATTCAAATCCAAACCTGACCTATTTATTAAATAAACCAAAAATTAAAATCTGAACTTGATATATTTAATAAACAGGTAACCCAACTTGACCTGTTTAATTAACCTGTTTATTAAATAGGTTATGACTGGTGAACTCCACATTAAACCTAATTAACTATATCATTCAACCCAAACCCGCCAGGCTTAATAAACTAGTCAAGACAAGTCAAATTGTTTATGACAATAATCCGGTTAGCCCAAAGCGAAGCCTATCTCTTGCAGATTGGACATGGGTCAAATCATATTTTGCCACCCCTAGCTGCAACTAAAGGCCTCTTGGATTGGGAAGAAGCCACTTTTGATGACTTGTTTGATTAGCTAAATTGGCATTGACAACATACAATGAGGAAAATCTAGTTTGTTAGAGCTAATTTGAAAAGGGCAATTTATTAATAACATGAGCAAGTGCAAGAAAACAATAAGATAAGCATATACTTAGGAGGAGATGTAGGGTTTCATTACGTATATTTCTTCCTCTGGGTTATATTATGCATCTACAACTTTAGTTTTACAAATCTAGCAGAAAATTAGAGGTCCGATGCCTAAATCAAGGAGTTTTATATGTTAGTTATGAAAAGGTTTGTTTTCCAAAGAAAAAAAGCTTTGACAACTAAAGAGATTGAACGCACCACGGATCATGGTTTTAACTCTATAGTATTATATAAACAATAATAATATTTTGTAATACTTAATTATATTAAATAGTTATAATAATTATTTATAATAATAATAAATATTATATTTATAAATATTAGTTTTTATAATATTTTTTAAATAATTATTATACATTAAAATATATAATAATTACTTAGATATATTTTCTAGTATGTCATGATAGCCATAATATATATATACATTTGTTTCATGAATGTAAAAGTTCTCTTTTTAACAATCATTGATTGGATGATCAAAATAAGCTGTTGTTATAGTAAATATATGAACAATTTTCTATTATTCTAGTATGCTAAAATACATATTAAGCATTTAGATTGAGAATTCATGTTATTGATTATATATATGTATATATATAATTGCACTGCACTACACTTACATATAGCCAAGCCTAGATTTGGATGCTCTTTTACCCTTGAATCCATGCGGGTCACGAATCTCAAAGGTGAAAAAGGTAGTGGCTTTGAAATCCGTATGGAGGCGAAAAGAATGACCAGATATAAAGTTTGGCTACAAAGGGTATAGCCAAGTCTAACTCTTTTTATGTACATGACACACACATTCAGGTATATATATTGATAAACAAATCATTTAATACTTAAATTATAACAAAACAAGCTTATATATATGTTAAATATTACCAAAAATATGATTTTTAGGTAGTGTTTGGTTCATTAAAATGTAATATTACCAGGAATATTACATTCCTAGTAATATTACACTTACTAATGAGATCATCGGAATGAAAAATTATCATGTTTGGTTCATAATGATAAAATAAATGAAAGATTTAATTTTACGTGAAGTTATTATAAATCTTTTTTATGTTTTAAGCGTCACTCTCTTCTTTTTGGTAGAATATAAAATATTTGATAAAAAGTAAGATTTTTTATAAAACAATTTTAGAATAATATATATTAAATATTATATTTAATATATATTAATATATTTATATATATTCATATACAATATAAAATATTTACTAATATATTATAAATAATTTAATATGTAAGAAGATCATAAATATTAATAATTTAAAATTTAAAATTTAGATATTATTATATAAATATATAATAGTGTTTAAATATTAAATTTAATATTAATATAAAATATTATATTGCATATTTAATATTAATATAAAAATTATAATATTAAATATTATCTATTATAAATTAAATATATAATTAGATTAAGTATTATTAAAATATATTAAGAGCATAATAACATATATCACTAGATTTTGTTAATCCCAAATATGATAGAAATCAAATTATCTTAATTTATGATAATCTTAAATTACTAAAAATCAAATATTAGCACTTAATTTATTATGTAATTGATAAATATAATAATCTAAACGGTAATCTCAAAGATGGATTATCGGGAACCAAATGATCCCTTAGTTTTAAATATTTTAATAATATAAATTATTATGAATGATATGGATCTGCAATTTAGATATTACATCATTGATTTTAGAATTAAGAAAACTAAACTTTCTTGTGAGAGAGAAATATATTAGAGAAGTATAGTCCATCATTTTTTTTATATTTTATAATTTTTCTTACCAATTATTAAAAGAAGTAAATAATTGATGACTACTATATATTTATAATAAAAAGTAACATATAATATAGATTATTATGATTTAATAATAATATTATCATCAAATCACCTTCCTTGAAACATCATGTAAGACCTGAACCTGATAGCCGATGAGGATGGGCCTAGGAGTCTTTCGATCAGGTCAACCTTGGACTGAAATCCAGCAAAAAAGTTTTGGAAGGCCGGTTGTTCCGACGGAAACCCTCTGACGCTCAAGTGAGTGTTTAAAAAAATAGTGATATCTCTCTTTTTAGGTTAGTCAAGAGTTTGAAGAAGTGGAAGTCCCTCTCTCATTATGAGCGAAGGTTCTTATACTTGGTCGAAAGTCCCTCTTATCCCCTTTTGGACAGCTATTGATCCCCAGATGTCGTGTTCTGACATGAGACAAGCGGTGAGGCTAGCAGCGACAGGGGATGTCTGTCCCATGGCCAGTCAAAACTGGCAGACCAATTTTTGTCTGATATAGGCGGCTATAGCAAGTTGATGGGCTAAGTCTTGTCAGGCATGGCGCTGTAGACGGTTGATAGGCTAGGTCTTGTCGGGCGTGCACCGTAGCCGATAGGTGGGCCACATGGGGCCGCAGGTGGTAATGGGCCACATGGGATTTTAGGTGGTAGGTAGATCACGTGGGATGCAGGTGATAGTAGGCCACGTGGTGGTTGCAGTTGGTAGTGGGCCATGTGGGCGCCGAGGCCAACGCCGGAGCGATATTGGGGCTGACTTTGGGGTTGGTGCTGAGGCCGACACTGGAGTCGGTATTGAGGCCGACTCTGGGATTGGTGTTGAGGTTGATGTTGGAGTCGGTATTAAGGCCAACTCTGGGTCGGTGTTGAGGCTGATGTTGGAGTCGGTGCCAAGGTTGACCCTGAAGTCGATGCCGAGGTGACTCTGGAGTCGGTGCTGAGACTAAGGCTGGGGGTTGACACGTTGGACCATATGAAGGGTTTTAGTTGCCTGATTTTACCTCCATTAGTTAGCCTCATCTATTAACTATAACATGGCTGGCTCAGCCATATCAGATGCCTCTTGCTTTGAGCTTGTGCGGTCACATCTCTCACCAAGCAAAAGGAGCACAGACTTCTGATGCCCTCAATCCTCTCCCGTGATTGATAGTGGGCCCACGCCTTTGGGGAGGTCAAATCTCTCTCATTTAAGGGAGTATGGGATGCTGTTCCACCACCATGCAGAAGATTCTCTCTAAACCGAAGAGATTTTTCTTAGAATTAAGGCTATCTCTCTTGGATAAAGTGGTAGCCATCATTGCGATGATGCCATTGTTGTCCCATCATTGGATGCAGATTGCGCCTTTTTGCGCCTGGCCGAGGTGCTTCACCTCAAGCGAAAGAAATCGTGCGACAGTTGGGATAATGCCATTAATGGGAGATGTCCACATGGCGGATCGAATCGGATGGGACGATTCGAACACTAGGCATAAATGGTGGGAGATGTCCATGTCACCGAGCTCCTTGTGCACCCGAAGATTTCTTGTTTCTCTCAAAACCTAAGTTTTTGGGGCCCTTCTCCTTCGAACCCTATGTCCGTTGTCTTCTTCCCTACTTCAGGTTAGTCCCTTTTGACCTCTCTTTGTTTTCTTCCTCATGGATCATGATAGGAAGGGTAAGAAACCCATAGTAGCCCGTTCGTCCTCGTCCTCCTCTGAGGACAGAGTTTCTCTGATCCAGCTATGGACCGGGTGGGATCTCGAATCCGAGGACCTTCATCGACCGTAGCACCACCACTTCCTGTAGTTCAACCACCACCTAGGGCTCGTTGGCATCTTCTTCGGCCATCGTTCCCACCTTGGCAGGTCCAGAGGAGATCGCCTCTACCATGACCTCTGCAGACATAGAGTCCCTTAGGGTTACATATAGGATTCCTAGGGAGATCCGATTGTCTGTCCCCGAACCTAGTGATAGGGTAACCTTCTGTCCTCCTGAGGTAATCACCCTATACGAGGGGTTCTTCAAAGCATTCCTTCGGCTTTCCTCCACCTCTTCATTGTTAGTCTTCTCCACAGGTATGCCTGACGCCGGCACAGTTGGTTTCGAACTCCTTTCGAACCATCTGTGCCTTTATGATGCTGTGTGGTTACTCAGCATAGTAGGCCGAGTGTCTATGTTCCGTAGTCTGTACACCCTCCATAGCCAGTCTGACACCGAGTGGTGGCTATTCACACCCAGACCCGGCCGAGTCATCAAACTTAACCTTCCCTCCTCCATTAAAGGATGGAAAACCCAATTCTTTTTGGCACACATTGAGGGGGTGAGGCGGAGTTGGAGGGATCCGAACCTAGAGCCGAATAAGAATTCAGCGGTGACTCCAAGGGATCAAAAGGTCTATGAACAACTATTATCCTTCCAGATGCCCCTTTGCCAAGAGCTTCTATTGGAGGAGAACCTCCAGTATGCTGGTCTAGCCCTAGGTGACGGTGAGCGCTCGTGACACCCCCCATTTTTTTTTGACTAAACTCCTGGCACATGCAGATATAGGATACCATGGATGTCATGAAGAGGGTGGCTGAGAAGAGGAGGCGGACCACCGACGGTGATGCTGGGAGGTCAAAGGAAAGGTCTCATCCCCAATCTCTAGGCCTTCCTCCATGTGAGCACTAGACGACCCAAGAGGAGTCCGCTTCGTCGATCGATTTTACCGCTCAGTCAGCCCATGAGGAACCGAGGGGCAAAGTGGCCCTCTCAGCAATAGAACCAGCCCCCTCGAGATGGGGCTGGCTCCCTCGGAGATGGTACCAACCCCGAAAGAAGGTCTGCCAATAGGGGAGTAGGCGAGTGAGGAGGCCCCAGTGATGACAGAGTCAGTGGCGGAGGATGCCACCGCCCGAAGGGTCGAGCATGAGGAGGCACTGCCTGTGTCCAGTCTCACGCCCGTGGCCTCGATGGCAGTCAGCCCTTTCGAGGCGGACGAGATAGTGGTGATCCTGTAGCGGCCATCTTTGATAAACCACCACCGTAAGGCACAACGACTGTTGGCTCGGGCGTGACCATCGGAGTTCTGAGAGGAGCTCAACCGCCAATGGGCCGTGGATGTTTTTGATGATGCGCTTGTGGCTCTGCTCTGAGTAAGTATCTTTTTGTTCCTTCGCAAGATTTCCTTGCCACGGTACATACTGACAAGAAGTATTTTTATGCAGACGGTGAACTCCATGTTCGTCGCTCGAGACGTCACCCTCCGAGCCAATGTGGTCATCGCCCGCACCCGGCAGGACCTCTCCACCGCTCAAGCTCGACCTGAAAAGGTTGAGGGCTCGCTGAAGTCAGTCTATGCCGAGTGGGTGGATGAACTCCAAGTCGCCCAAGAGTTGAGTCGTGAGTGGGAGGCCCGATTTGAGGAGGCAAAGTGCTAGGTGGCAATGGAGCTCGAGCGCGCCCGGGTCGTCGAAGTGAAGCTGGGGGACATTGTGGCCAGGCTGGAGGTGCATGACCTTCAGCTCCACACAGTCACCCTGCAATTAAGGGCGGCAATGGAGCAGGCCACCGATGCCGAGGTGATCGCTCGAATGGCTGATGCTAGGGCGGCCAATAACGAGGTGGATATGCATGCAGCAATGGCAAAGGCATTGGAGATGGAGCTGTGGTGCAAGCTATCAAGGAGAGGGCCGCAGCGATCGAGAAAAGGCCGCGGTGGCGGTGGAGCACTACTGAGGCTCCGTCAATTTGAGGAGGAGCTGGCGGATGCCTCTGTCGGAGTTACCTGCAGGGCTTTAAGGACTGCAAGGAGGAAGTGGCCAGGGTTTTCGACGTCACGGGCATTGACAACCTCGAGCCTTATGACGAGAGGTCGGAGGGGCCGCTAGCTGTGGAGAGACCAATCGATGACGGATCAACATCGATCGACGGTGGACCGACACTCGCCGAGCCCTGAAGGCCTTACCTTTTCCTATTTGCTTTATCTTTGTACCGAAGTCTGACTTGAGTTGACATTTTATAAACTTTTTGATGGTTAATGAAAAGTAAACTTCTTTTTCAAATTTTGAGTACTTAGCTTTCTATAGCGCATTTCATTGTTCTGCACTTTGCACTCGTGTGAATCCATGATGGAGCCACACTGCCCTCGGCCAGATTGGAGTACTTGTCAACTTGCATTAAGTGAATTTTGAGTAAAGACTTATTCGATCGATGGCCTTAGATCCCTTTCGGTAGCTGAGAGGATGCTGCCTAATGGCTGTTGGCCATTGGTTTTGGGTTAGTACTGAGGCTAACTCTAGAGTCGGTATTGAGGCCGACTCTGGGGCGATGCCGAGGCCTACGCTGGAGTCGATGCCAAGGCCGACTCTGAAGTCGATGCTGTGAGCCTTTTAAAACCCTTAAGGGTGACTCGAGAGTCGTTAAGATTAGGCTCAAGAGCCTTTTGAACCCCGAAGGATGATTTGGGAGTCGTTGAGACCAAGCTCAAGAGCCTTTCAAATCTCGGAGGGTAATTTAGGAGTCGTTGAGACCAAGCTCGAGAGCCTTTCGAACCTCGAAGGGTGACTCGGGAGTCGTTGAGATCAGGCCCAAGAGCCTTTCGAACCCCGGAGGATGACTCGAGAGTCATTGAGACCAAGCCCAAAAGCCTTTCGAACCACAAGGATGACTTGGGAGTCATTAAATCCAAGCTCTAGAGCCTTTCAAACCCTGAAGGATGACTCGAGAGTCGTTGAGACCAAGTCCGAGAGCCTTTTGAACCCTAGAGGGTGACTCGGGAGTCGTTGAGACCAAGCCCGAGAGCCTTTTGAAATCTATCTCGTAGAGCTGATCGGATGAGAGGAAGGGATACTCGGACTTATCTTTATTTCAATCGGTTAATGTGTACATCACTGATAGTACCCGTGGAGGTTGTTCGCATTCTAGGTGCGGGAGAGTGACTTTCCGTCTAGTCCTTCAATCCAATACGCTCCATGATGAAGTGCTTCTATGACCCAATAGGGCCCCTCCCAGTTTGGGAATAATTTGCCCCCTTTGTAGGCTTTGAGACTTCAACTCGCCTGAGTGCCAAGTCCCTAGAAAGAAATACCTTGGAGCGGACATGAATGTTGTAATATTTCATAGTTCTTTAGTTGTAGGCGGCCATCTTGAGCCGTGCCTGGTTGCATGCCTTCTCGACAAAGTCGAGGTTGGCCCTTAGTTGAGTGGGGTTGTTCTCCTCATCGTATGACTCCACCCAGGGGTTGGGGATACCGATCTCCACGGGAATGATCGCCTCTAACTCGAACACGAGGCTGAAGGGGGTCTCTAGTCAGCTCCCCCTTCTCTCTGGGGCCATCGATAGCACACCTGCACACCTGTGGTAATCGAATAGAGTTTTGTTAGTCTTTATGTAGCGCTCCATAAAGAGCTAGAGAACCCCAACTAATTATCATAAGTGGCAGACACTCGAAAAATACATCCTGTTAAAAACTTTTTATTATCATCTCAAATATATATGCACATCACTCAAATCAACACTAAGCATCAACCTGCTCAGATAATATTATTCATGACATTTCTTAGGCAGTTTACAAGATCACATTCACTATGGACATCAAAATCATAAGTGCACACATCATGCTCATAATTTTTTCAAAACATAAGTCTCATATTCATATCAAAACAGGTCTGATACATCATTACATCTTACTGTACATATACACATATGCAAATATATAAATATCACCCCACACTAACTCAATATACATAGATATCATCTATACACCCTTGCATCCAAGCGAGCATCATCAGCTAAGGGTCTGGTCCCGCTTATCCTTTGATCCTGATAGAAATACTCACTGATCTGAAAGTAAATATCAATCATAGAAGGATGAGATCTAGGTCCCAGTGACTGGATGACCATCTAATTATGAAGAAATAGAGAATCATAACCTCATATTTTCAACCGTATTCTGATACTATATAGCTTGTATAACTCAAAGTATATTTTTAACATGATATCAGATAAAGTAAAATGTAGCTTATTTTTCAAATAATATACCAGTACTGAAATACTCTACAATAACTTTTCACTGATAACTCATTAAGATAAAAATTCATGCATTATAGTATGAAGATATGTATTCTTTATCTACAGCCCAACTTTATTTATTAAATTCTCAGATTCCCACTAGGATTTGCCTGGCCACTGGCATCTCATGTAAACTTCCCTTTTGGGATAATTACTTGGCCCACTGGCCCTTTTTAAATCACAGTATATGCTTTTAAATCTCATGCTACTGGGCTGTGTGTGAAATGCCTCTGAGGTACCACCCTATAGTCACCCTTCTGCAGGTGTACTCTCATCGGTTGCGTGACTAGCAACAGATCCCTGCACAAATAGCACCCCTTACCTGTGCGGTTCATCCGGCAAAGTGCTTTGTTCTTTAACCCTAGAACCTCGGGTTTTCTCTCTGTCCCCACGGGCTATATATAGTAACCAGCTTCACTGAGCTATGATTCATGCCCCCACGGGCTACTTACAACCTGCCCCACTGGCTGGTCAAGCGTGCACTCACCCCTGATTTTGGGATTCATCATATGATTGATTCGCAAAGAGGTACCAGCTCAATAGTAGTGTGCAATGCTCATGCTACAGTACAGTCTAAAGGGTGATCAGCCCCATAGCTGCCTGATGCTCAGTATGATACATACATCAAAATATATCATTTGTAAAGCTTTATCATGCAAATATGCCATGTATACATCAACCATCCCCTCTTCGAAACTCATGCTTATGTCTTTATGCTTAAAACATGTTCAAAACTCAAGCTTATTTCTTTATGCTTAAAATTCATGCTCAAAACTCATGTATCAGAATATCATGTACTAGGTTCTCATTTCTCAAATTTAAAACATACACAATACTCTACTAAACATAACATACCATAACTAGGTATTAGTCTCATTATACTAGCTCAAATTAACTTCTCATTGCTAGATGAGAAACCCACTCACTTAGCAAGTTACTCCTCAACTGGTACTCAACTCCGGTATTCCGGCTCTCTGGAATAACCCTCTGACCTACGTCAACATACAGATACGATAGCTATTAGGATTACCTCCACATGAGGTTTTTCCATGAAACCATGCATGCATACATGATCTATCCTCTAATATCTCATTATTTTTTTTCATCCTTTCTCTACTCAAGATTTCTTCCACTATTACTCAATGATCTATCCTCTAATATCTAGTGGCAGCCAGCCTTTCAGCTGAGTCCTCTCTAGCCCCATGGTCCTTCGCCCAATGAGGGATGGACATCCTGAGATCGTTCCCCCCAACCTTCGGTCAACGAAGGTTCCTACTCGTCGCCATTGATCATTCACTAAGTGGGTTAAAGCTAAAGCATTGGCAAAGATCACCGAAAGTAAGGTGAGGTCTTCTTTTGAAAGTCCATCATCTGCCATTTTAGGCTATCCCACACCCTTATCACCGAAAATGATCAACAGTGGAAGCTTGGGGTTTGTGTTTGAAAGTCAATAGTGGAAGAAATCTTGATCCCCAAGCTTTCCTTTTCCTAGAGTCAAACACAAACCCCAAGCTTTCCTTTCCCTTTCCTTTCTTTCTCCTTTTCTTCTTCTCTCCTCTCTTTCTTCTCCTCTTTCTCTCTCTCTTCTTCTTTCTTTCTTTCTTTCTTTTCTCTGGCTGAACCCACATTTCCCTTTTTCTCTAATGACTTGATCCCCAAATACCCAAGTCATAGGTAACTTAGGGGCTAAGGCATGCCAAATTTCCTATTTTGCCCTCAATACCCTTAACGCATGCTTTTTGAAAAATACGTGGCTCACTTATAACATGATATTTTGCCCTTAGATTTTCTTTCGCAAATTGCTCTTAGCACAATTAGCAATTGACATCGAAGCCTTTTTCAAATTTGCCCCTATATAGTAATTTTTTAATCAATTTATAGCCATATTATTATTTTTATTTAAATCAATACTTTTATATAATATTTTTAAGAAAAGACCTTACCAACTTAAAGAGCTCAATTTTAGAAATCCAACGGTTCAAATGGAACTCAAATCGATTAAAAGAATAAAAATGAAATTTTTAATATTTAACCCAGAAAATCTGCCGTCTTAGAGTTGGCTCCAACAAAATTAGAGTTGACACCCGCAAAATTAGAGTCGGCTCCAGAAAATTAGAGTCAGCTCTAATATAGTACAAAATGCTAACCTTTTATTTTTCTGTAGGTATCGACACCCCCTTCTATAGGTGTCGACTCTAAAGCGTGCCAGAAGTTTAAAACCATGCAGAGTCGACTCCACTCCAATTAGAGTCAACTCTAATTACTAAAAACATCATTTAAGGATAAAACTCAAACTAAACTTGATTTTTCTTGTGTTTTAAGCCTATTAAAACTTAAATCTCTCAATTTCTTAAATCAAACTCATTAGCACTCAAAAATATACCCATTTACTCCAAAATTTCTTCTCTTTACATTTATCAAAGGCCAACATGCCCACACTTCACTGAAACTCTCTGACTTTCATTTCAAATGAAAATTTTATTAATATTTTTAATAAATTACAAGGTTTTCAGGAAGTTACATCTCTTCAGTGGGGGTCCTTGGCATTGTATGATATGCCCACATCACGTTCGGGAGCTCCTCGACCTACCTACCTTTAAACTCATCCAGCCGTGTTCTATGCCCCTGAAGGATGGTCTAGTTTGTACCTTGGCCATCCCATTTGTCTGTGGGTGGCCAATGGAAGTAAACCATTGGCAAATATCCAGCTCGATGCAGAATTCTTTGAAAGGGCGTTGTTGAACTGTTGATCATTTTCGGTGATAAGGGTGTGGGATAGCCTAAAATGGCAGATGATGGACTTTCAAAAGAAAGACCTCACCTTACTCTCGGTGATCTTTGCCAATGCTTCATCTTCAACCCATTTAGTGAAGTGATCGATGGCAACGAGCAGAACCTTCGTTGACCAAGGTCGGGGGGACAATCTCAGGATGTCCATCCCTCATTGGGCAAGGACCATGGGCTGAGAGAGGACTCAGCTGAAAGGCTGGCTGCCACTGGATATGAGCATGTCGCTGGAAGCTATCTCACTTTTGAACTAGCTCGGTAGCATCCTCTCACATAGTCAGCCAGTAGTATCCCTGGCGCAAGGCTTTGTACGCCAGCGCTCTGCCCCCTAGGTGGTTTCCATAACGTCTTCATGAATCTCCCAGAGGACATAATTGCATCCGTAGGGCCGATGCATTTGAAGAGAGCATAGAAAAAGACCTCCGATATAGTCGCCCATCCAGCAACAAAAACTTGGAGGCTCTCCATTTGAGTAGCTTGGCCTCCGCATGAACAGCAGGAAGGGTACCGTTGGTGAGGTAGCAGACGTAGGCATCCTCCACATAGGCTTTTGGATGACCGGCAAAGCTTCTTCTATCGTGTTGATCTCGAAACCTTCAGGTGCTCCACATAGTTCTCCCTAGGGCCTCGTTCGCTGAGATGGCCAACCAGGACAAGGCGTCGGCCCTGGTGTTTCTGCTCTGAGGGATATAGTTGATGCTAAAGTGAGCGAAGAATGAGATTTATGACTGAACCTTACTTAGATATCGGACATAGTGGGGTCCTGGGCTTCGTACTCTCCAATGATTTATTCGAAGATGAGCTGGGAGTCAGTGAAGGCTCTAAGGCACTTTACTTCGAGCTCCCTTGCGAGCTTTATTCCCACCAGCAAGGCTTCATACTCAGCTTGGTTGTTAGTGGCTTTGAAAAGAATCGAAGGGTGTATTCTACCACATCTCCTTCGGGCTTGCGAGAATGAGGCCTGCTCCACTTCTTGAGAGTTTGAGGCACCGTCCACATGGAGAATCCAAGCCTCCCCCGCTCCTTCGGGCTCGACATTTGAGGGCGCCATAGGGGGCTCTTCCAGCACAGCACCTCTTCGGTCGAAGCGCATTCGACTAGGAAGTCCCAAAACTTGGGATTTCATGGCTGATCTTGAACAGAATGATAGGTCAAACTCTCCAAGCTTAACCGCCCACTTAACCAGCCGGTCAGAGGTATCAAGATGGGACAATATCTCCTTGAGGGGTTGATCCATGAGCACCACGATCGGATGAGTTTGGAAGTAAGGCCTGAGGCGTTGAGCAGAGACTATTAGTGCAAAAATAATTTTTTTGGTTTTGGAATATCTGATCTCCGCATCATGAAGCACTTTGTTGGTATAGTAGATCGGCTTTTGTGCTTCGTCAGAATCCATGCGGATGAGGATGAAGCTGACCACCTTTGGGAGGGCGGTGAGATAGAGGAAGAGGTCCTCTCCTTCCATCGGCTTCGACAGTAGCGGTAGGTAGATAAAAACTCTTTTAGCCATTAAAGGCCTTCTGATACTTCCCCGTCCACTTGAAAGCTATTTATCTTTCACAATGACTTGAAGAAGGTAGGAACCACTCAGCTGACTTCAACAGGAACTAGCTCAGGGAAGCCACCCTTCCGGTGAGCCGCTGCACTTCTTCTTATTGACTGGTGGTCTCATGTCAAGGATGGCCTGAATCTTCTTCGAGTTTGCCTTGATACCTCGCTGGGTTACCAAGAACCCCATGAACTTACCCATCGTGATATAAAATGTGCACTTGCGAGGGTTCAGCCTCATTCTATAGCGGTGAAGGTTATCGAAGGTTTCTTTCAAGTCAGTAACATGATCGATGGTACACTTTTGGTCAACATGTTGTCCATGTCCACCTCCATGTTATGCCCGATTTAATTTTTAAAAACCTTGTTTATCAGCCTCTGGTATGTGGCCCCTGCATTTTTTAGCTCAAAGGACATTACCTTGTAGCAATAGACGCCTTTCTCGGTCATAAAAGAAGTAGCCTCCTCATCCCTTGGGTTCATCCTTATCTGATTATACCCCAAGAAGCATCCATAAAGCTGAGGAGCTCATGGCCGGACGTGGCATCTACCCGCTGGTCGATTTTGGCAGTGGGAAGCTATCTTTGGGGCATGCCTTATTGAGGTCGGTAAAGTTGATGCAAATCCTCAAGCTTCTATTGGCCTTACGGACATCACCACATTGGCCAACCAGTCCGAGTAGTGTGCCTCTCAGATATGACTGGCGGCGATCAGTTTGCTAACCTCTTTGACGATGGCCCTCTGTCACTCGGGGGAAAAACTCCTCTTCTTTTGCTAGACTGGCCGACACTTCGGATCAATGTTGAGCTTGTGGGTAATCGCCTTCGAGGGTATGCCAGGCATATCTGATGTCGACCAGGCGAAGACATCTGAATTAGCCCGTAAGAAGGCAAGAAGCTGATCTCTTGCTTTCCCGGGAAGAAGTGTGCCGATCTGAACCATCCTCGTCGGGTCCTTCCCTAGTGGGATGGTTAGCAGGTGCTCGACCGGCTCTCCTCTCCTCTCAGAATCTTTGGGGTCGAGTAGCTCCGAGACCGATGGGGTAATCGCCTCCTGAGGACTGGGAGCCATATGGTAACAGAGTGGCACTAGGCTCTGCTCCCCATGCATCTCTTCGATTCCTTCATTAGCAGGGAATCAGACGAGCAAATGCTTGGTGGAGATGATGGCATCTAGGAGATTTAAACCGGATCATCCAAGAATGGCGTTGTAGGCCAGAGACACTTGGACAACCAGGAATCTCACTAGGACCGTGCTCTGACATAGTGGCATCCCTGCTGTGATTGAAAAGGTGATCTCTCCTTCCATCCTTACGTAATCTCCAGTAAAACCAACCAAGGGAGTAGTCACGAGTCAAAGAGAGCTAGGAGATAGGTTCATCCAAACAAAAGCATTGTAAGTGAGAATGTCGACCAAACTTCCACTATTGATGAGATTCTGCTTTATAGGATGCTTAGCGATTGTCATAGATACGACAACACTATCATCATTAGGATTATCTACCCCCACTAGGTCCCCTTTAGAGAAGGAGATTACAGTCTCTATTCCTTTGTCCCCCTATGGCCTTTTGGAAGTATTGCCTATCCTCCAGGAAATCATGGCCACGGTCTTCTCGATTAGGGCATTATCGATGTTGACTTGGGTCGCCGAAGGTGCCACCTGGCCTGGAGCAGTTGGGTTCCCCTTCTAGATGAACTTGTCGAGGTAGTCTCACTGGATGAGCTCCTTGATTGTCCACTTCAGATGATGATAGTCCTCTGTGCCGTGATCGTGGTTTCGATGGAAATGGCAGTAGAGGTTCTTGTTGGGGGCTCCTGGCTTCAAGGGAGCAGGATATTGAAGGTACAACTTGCCCTCGATCTCCATTAGGATGTGAAATCTTGGGGCGAGTAGAGGGGTGAGATGCTCCTCCTTAGGGATGAAGCTTCGGGGCAGATTATCCAGTCATCATGGAGGCTCAGGCTTCTTGGGTGAGGTCCACTTGGCTCCATGCGGACCTGCCTTTTGCTGGACCCTCCATCGGCTTCCCTTTGAGTAGAATCAGCCTCATCGGCATGGATGTACTTCTGCGCATGATTCAGAGTTCAGCATATGAACCTGGGTTTCTTATCGAGGGAGTAGGTGAAGCGAGAGGGGTGGAGTCCTCGCTTCAAGGCCAGGGTGGCCATAGAGTTGTCAAGGTGGTAGACCTTGAGGGCGGCCACCTTGAAATAGGCCACGAAGTCTTTGAGTGACTCGCTGTCCTTCTGTTGGACGGATCCTTTGGTAAGTGTTGAAGTGCACCAGAAAGGCCCTCTTTAGTTGCTGAAAGGAATTGATGTTGCGCGGTGGTAGGCAAGAATACCAGATGCACGTAGCCTTCTGAAGGGTGGCTAGGAAGGCAATGCAGAGGAGGGTGTCGGTCATCCTTTGGACTTGCATGAGTACCTTATAGCTTTCCAGGTGGTCTAATGGATTGATGGTTCCATCATAGGGATCTAGCTGGGGGAGGCGGAGCGGGTCAGGATCGCTCCTTCAAATATGGCAAGTCAACCGGGGGCGGCTGTCGTAATCTGCTTTGGGTTGATTAGTGATCATGCAGCTAAGCTCCTCTAACTGCTAATTGTATTCATCGAGCCGCCGCTCTGCCTGGCGGCTGATCCGACTATCAAAGGACCCCTCCTTAATAATTCAGAGGATAAGTAGGGGGAGGGGTAGAGCTGGTGGTGATATCCCTGCTCGGGATCCTTCCCATGCCGCCGTCTAGGAGGTTGTTAGAACGCGGGTGGAAGATCGTGTCCTCTTGGGGGCCTCCAAGCGATGAGGCTTTGGTGAAGCATGGCGATAGGGTTCCCGCGAAGGGAGTCTACCGTGGACGGACTGCTGGCTGGCCTGGGGCTCACCATATGAGGTGGAGAAGGTTGTTGTTGTGTGGCTACAGAATGTTGCTCTTGCAACACCTGGACCATAGCCACCAGATCCTGGACTTGTTGGGCAAGGGTGGCGAATTGGTTGGGTTGAGTAACCAATGGCGATGGTGGAGGCAGAGCAGGAAGGTTAACCTTGGCTGCTTAGCTTGCAAAGGATGCCCCCGACATGGCTGGTGGAGGCCTCTCGAGCATATGTAACCGCCATCTCTTTGTTTGAGGGGAATGGAGATCTTCTACTAGCCATTGTAGGTGTTTTCACTTCTCACCCCCTTTCCTGGCGCGCCAATTGTTATCGCCAAATCACCTTCCTCAAAACGTCAGGTAAGATCCAGAACCCATAGCCGATAAGGATGGGCCTGGGATTCTTCTGATCAGCTCAACCTCGGACAAAAATTCTACAAAAAAGTCCTCGAGGGATGGTTGTTTCGGTGGGGACCCTCCGATGCTCAAGTGATTATGCTGGGAAAACAATGATATATCTCTTTTTGGGTTAGTCGAGAGTTTGAAGAAGTTGAAGTCGCTCTTTCATTATGAGCAAAGGTTCTTATATTTGGTCGAGAGTCCCTCTTACCCCTTTTTGGACAGCTGTTGATCCCGAGATGCCATGTTCTGATATGGGACAAGCGGTGAGGTAGCAGCGATAGGGGGTGTCCGTCCTATGGCTTGTCAGAACTGGTAGGCCACCTCTTTGTCTGATATGGGCAGCTACAGGCAGTTGGTGAGCTAAGTCTTGTCAGGTGCGACACTGCAGATGGTTGATGGGCTAGGTCTTGTCGGGCGTGCATCGTAGCTGATAGGTGGGCCACATAGGGCCGCAGGTGGTAATGGGCCACGTGGGACTGCAGGTCGCAGGTGGACCATGTAGAATCACGGAGTAGGTGGGCCACATAGCGGTTGCAGTCGGTAGTAGGTCAAGTGGGCGCCAAGGCCAACGCCAGAGTTGGTATTGTGGCCGACTCTAGGTCGGTATTGTGGCCAACTTTGGGACCAACTTTAGAGTCGGTGCTGAGGCCGACGCTGGGTCGATATTGAGATTGAGGCTGGGGTTGACACGTTAGACCATAATAAAGGATTTTAGTTATCTGATTTTACCTCCGTTAGCTAGCCTCATTCGTTAAATGTAACTTGATTAGCCACATCAAATAATATTTAAAGTAAAGAATTTACTAATAGTTACCATTGGCTATTAGGTTTTATCCATCTCTCTTCTCAAATTTAAATCTTAATGATGATGTATTTATCTTTTCTAACACTTTATTTATTTATTTTATCTTTCATGTTTAATATAAATCTCAGCCGATCAACCGTAGCACTTAGCAACTTGGCCGTTAGCTGTTTCATATCCAATTCGGGTTCATAACTGCAGCGATAACGAGCATGGAACTCAATGATATATCCTTTATAAAGCTCGACTTTTGTTGTTTCAAATTTTGAGCGGCCTTATGCGTCGAGAATCTTGAGTCTGTAAATTTTCTCTTAATAAAATTCTAGACTGAAGCCTCGTTTGGTTCCACGTTAGAATTATTATCTAAAAGTAATCACTAATTTTCTCTGTTGGTTTGATTTATATGAAAATTAAAATTCAAATAAAATAGATTTCTGTTGTTATTGTTAAAATCAGAATTGGAGCTAGTTTGGATTTTAAATTTTGCTTTTAAGCCAAAAAAAATTTAAACTTTATTTATTTTTAAAATATTTTGATATATAGTTAATATAATTTATTTTATAAAAAAAAAATATATTAAATAAAGGTAGCCATTTTAAGAGCATGGCCATTTTCCTTCAAATATGAGAAATAAAAAAAATCTCAGGTTTTCCAAGAAGATGAGCACCATGCGGTTCATCTCTTTGGCTTAAAAGCTTCACCTTAGGGCAGCATAGTGGATAATGAATTTGGAGGTCGGGTAACCCCTGTCCTCTTCTTCTACAGTAAATTTTGTTCTCTGATATATCTGGGCTGATTCATACTAAACTTGTGTGATCGCCCGCTTGTAACAAAAAAAAATAAAAAGAAAAGACAAATCTTCCAAGCTTCCACCTTGGGGTTTGGTTTAGAGATAGCATTTTTTTTTTATTTGGCTGTTTACTCGGTCGGTATTACTTTTAACAGATCGAAAAATCTTTTGTCTAAACGATTTAATGGATAACAAAAATTTTTTATTAACGGCTAAACGGATAAACGACCCGGTGACAGTATTCTCCGCCCCATTTCCGTTTACCCATCCGCATTAACTTTAATATAATATATTTAAATTATATATATATATTATTAATATTTAAAAATTAAAAATTAAAAATTAAAAATAAATCAAATATATATAATCCTAACTTTTGTTCTTCCTTATTTCATGTAGCCGTCTCTTGCTCTTCATTCTTTCACGCAATTGATCTAAAGTTCTGATCCAAGACGAGAATCTAGCTCCATTAGTCCATCATCTATTTTCGTTAATCGCTGCCCCACCCTCCAACACCTTTCTCTTTTTCTGGTATAAAATATATCTTTATTTATTTCTTTAAAATTTAAATATATATATATTTTTTGTATAGTTGTTATGTTCTGATTTTTTTTCCTTGTTAGTTATTTTTCTTTCTTACTTTTTGTTCTCTCTTATAATATATATCAATATCATCATCTATTTAGTCTCCATCTTATCTAAATGGATAAATGGGTACCCAATGGGTATCCGTTTATTCAGTCGGATATTCCTGTCTTCGCTCCATTAATTATAATGGCTTAACAAGGCGAAGAATGAGAACGTTTTTTCTAACGAGAATGGGGATTGGTATAGATCGCTCCAGCCATTTTCGGACCATTGCCATCCCTAGTTTAGTCCATGGGCAGTTGCCGTTCCTAGTTTAGTTTGATTTTTATAATGTATAGCCATTAGGAGAATAATATCTAATACTATTAAATGTCTTTTGTTTGTTGTTCGCTTGTGACGGTCATCTGGGACAAAAGGAGGGGGGGGGTCATCGGGTGGAAGAAACAAGTGACGTTGGATCGGAAGAGAAGACAGAGAAGGCAGAGAGGGAGGAAAGGTTAGAATGATTATAATGGTTGGAATCAAAATTATAGCAACCCTTTCTAAAATATGATTTAATGATACTAAATTTAGATTTAAATTCCTTCAAAATTTAAATTTCATTGCCATCCTAAATCTAAATGGCCTTCGGAAGAACGCTAGGTAAGCAACGGGGAGGTCGAGCGCACGTGTTTCTTCTCTACGAAGCGGGCGCCGATAAACGTGATCCGGCCAAATTAAACGTTTTATTTAGTTTTAGGTGTGGAACGTGAACTCATCATCATCAATACGAGCACCCTTTTTATAATAAACCCATTCGGTCCCACCCATGTCCATTTGCTCTCTCATATAACTTCGCTCCCGGCCACTTTCCCTCTCGTCCTCTCCCTGTCCACACTAATAATGGCTTCTCGTCCCATCTTTTCTCTCATCTTCGCACTTTACTTTCTACTGCCATCGCTCTCGACCTCAACCTCGCCCTGTGACTTCCCGGCCATCTTCAACTTCGGAGACTCCAACTCCGACACCGGAGGGCTGTCGGCGGCTTTCGGTCCTGCTCCTCCGCCCAACGGCGAAACCTTCTTCGGTATGCCCAAGGGGAGATACTGTGATGGACGCCTCATGATCGACTTCATCGGTGAGTGCTTATTATTCGAACATGCACTTCTAGCTTAATTAGCTCATATATATATATATATATATATAATTCCACGTATCATTCTGAAGAACGACTTTTCCAACTATTGGATTTGATTTCATTCTTCTAGATTTGCTGCATGTTTTGTTAGATTTTTGGTTTTAACGAAACTAGATGAGAACCATTAATTTCCAACCCTTCTCGGTGGGTGGAAGTGGAAGAGAGATGAGTCCAAGATACGCTGAAAGGTACTAACAGCTGGCCTCTGGAAGCAATGAATAAGAAAAGATGAGGTGCATTAAAAATGGGAGAACAGTGACCAAGGTTGGAAGACGAAAGGAGACAAAAACCTTTGGTCCACCTCCCAAGCGTGCATGTGACTGACAGGCCTGCCCATGGCCAGTCGCCAGAGTCCTTAATAATTCTACGCTAACCACCGACACTTAGAAGCCATATCTCGTAGAAGCCAGAGTCCTTAATAATTCTAAGGACAAGTCTGATTGAAAATTTTACAGGGACTAATATGACAGCTGGCTTGCTCTTGTGAAAGTAATTCCATTTTTCATTTGCCTCTTTCGATCTTTTTTTTTTTTTAAATATATATTTCCTTTTGAGAAAATTAATAGGCAGATTTAGCTTTAAATTCATTCCTCTTGCATCATCACCTCAAACTTTTTAGTTTGTAATATAGTTGTCAGGCAATATCTAAATTGGCATCTATGCACCATTCTGTCACTGTAATTATGGACCACCTATATCTTTCTATCACTGATGCTGTGGGCCCTTCAGCACAAAGCTTGGGACTTCCTTATCTGAATGCGTACCTCGATTCGGTGGCGAGTAATTTCTCCCATGGAGCCAATTTTGCGACAGCAGGATCGACAATCAGACGACAGAACACAACAATATTTCAGAGTGGTTATAGTCCCTTCTCCTTGGATGTGGAATCCTGGCAGTTTTCTCAGTTCAAATCTAGATCCCAGTTGGCTTACAGCCAAGGTAATTATTACTGTGGTTAATTACTTCAATCTATTAGCTTGCAGTTGTTTTTTTGTTAGGGGGTTAAATACTTGCTCATGGATATATGACTGGCTTCACGCAGGAGGAGTCTTCAAGGATCTATTACCCAGTGAAGATTACTTCTCTAGGGCTCTGTATACTTTTGACATAGGTCAAAATGACCTCACTTCGGGCTATTTTGGTAACATGACAACAGCTGAAGTTAAGGCATATATCCCGGACGTTCTCGACAAGTTCAGCATAGTTGTAAAGGTGCGGTTAATTTGCTTGCTATGGTTTCATTTATTTATGCATTATTAAGAGAACATACGTGAATGAATATGATTATATATATATATACACACATAAATATATTTGACTGTATTCGAATATACTCAAGAATAAGTTTGATTACTTTCTTTATCCTTTGATCCATACAGTTCATATAGAAATATGAATTTACTTTTCTCTCTCTCTCTCTCTATATATATATATATATACTCTTTCTTTCTATATAGAAATAGACTTGACTACATTCTAATGTAGCTAAGCTTAGGTTTCATTACCTCGTTATTCTTTGATCCCCATGGTTCATAAATCTTAAAGATGGAAAGTAAAAAAGATAAAGTATCTTTGAAATCCCTATGAATGCAGCCAAGTTTATATGGTGTGTGTTTTCCATTTGATGGTCAACATACACCAACCAAGATAGCTCAGTTCTCTAGATTACTAATAGCCCCTCTAACTTTAGTTTATTTCACTAATTGTGGCTCGATGGACCATGGTTCCGCGGTTGCATCGATAACAATTGAGTTGTTTTTACTAGGCCAATCATCATGGACCTTCTGCAATCTTAGCTTTGAATTCAAGAAGAGGAAAGCCTCTATTGTGATGGCGATTTAACTTAACCATTATAATGATATTATAATAGCTACAACCTTTTATATAATGGAAAAAAGTTTAACAATGGTAATCTAAATTATTAAACATGATTTCTTATTCTAATCTACTTATTATCAAAAATTTATATGATTTGTAGATACCTTTTTTATAAATTGAAAAGTTAAAAATATGCATTGTTTCAATTTCTTTAATTTACAATGTTATGTTTACAGATATGATATCTAATGGTTCAAATGATTAATATTATGTCTATATCATCTAGGCAAAAGCAATCTCATTGGTTTTATTGCTTATTTGTCTACACATAGAGCTCTACTTTCTTCTTCTTTTTTTTTTTTTCTAGAGAAACTTTTAGCTCTACTTTCTTTCCATGCGTAGAGAGAGATATAAACATAGAAAATGATAACTATTATTACAATAAGTTATTTAGAATTGCATAACAACAATAATAAATTTTAATCCTAAATTAGCTGAATTCGGTTACATAAATCCTTTTTTTCTATGCTATTCAACTTTGAGTCATATTTTTAGTAAAATATAAAGGTTTTAAATCTTTCTTTATCACTCTCTCCAATATAGTTTTTATCTATCTCTATCTTTATTTTTATTCTATATATATCAAATTATTTCTTTACATTGGTGCAAATGTCTAATTAATCATTAGTTATTTAATATTGTAATACACTGTAAGAGCTCATAACGTTCATTATTTGGTACATGTATTATTTTTAACAAAATAATATCTTATTTTAAAATTTATTGTTTAAATAAATTATGATTTATACAATAATAATATTAATTTTCTATTATTATCCACCGTAATATCATTGTAATGACAAATAATAATTTTAATATTAAATAACACCAAATGGTCAATTTCAATGAGCAAAGCTACCATGGTGAAATAACATCATACATATATAATAGTAACAATCATTGTTACGCAACGAGAATGACAACCATGCATTGTTTAGGAAATTTAATCATGTTTATCAAAATCAAATATTATAATAAACAATTGAAATAATGAGTTCTTGCTATAATTAAGCATGAGACCGGCTTTGGATACAGAACATATATGGGCAGGGTGGGAGGTTCTTTTGGATCCATAACACAGGTCCCTTCGGCTGTCCTCCCATACGTTTTGGACCGTCTTCTCCTCACATCGGCTCAGGTGGACCGGGTTGGCTGTGGAGCTCCTTTCAATGAGGTGGCCCGGCTCTTCAACACAAAGCTCAAGGAAACCGTATACCAGCTAAGAAAGGACCTCCCTTTAGCCGTATTCACCTACGTCGATGTGTACTCCGTCAAGTACGAGCTCATAAGCCAAGCCAATAAGCATGGTAAGTCCCAAAATTTCCCATCTTATTTTAGCATTAAGTTAATTAACCTATGATATCACTTTGATCCCTCTTTCTTTTTCTCTATTTTCATGCGTTTTTTAATCAATAATTAAAACAAAAATACATATTATGTATGATGTTGGAAATTTTCATGCAACATTTAACAAAGCAAACAACCTAAAGAATAATATATTATGATGCACTGATATACTGTTGCAGGATTTGAGCATCCTCTCCTGTCTTGTTGTGGGCATGGAGGCAAGTACAATTATAATGTTCATTTGGGTTGTGGAGGGAAAATTACCGTGAACAACACTGAGATTTTGGTTGGAAAATCATGCGAGGATCCTTCAAAGAGGATATGCTGGGATGGAGTTCATTACACTGAAGCTGCCAACAAGTTTGTGTTTGATCGAATAGTAGATGGTGCATTCTCGGACCCCCCAATTCCTCTAAGAATGGCATGCAAGAAGCAGCAATAAAACCATATCAAGCCCTGTCAGGCCTTTTTTTTTTTTTTTTTTTTAACTTTTCCCCCCTCATTTTGGTACTAATAATATGCATTAAAGGTGATGTTGGCTTGCAAATCCTGAATACATACATGCCTTTGAGAGAACTTGAAATGCTTTAAACAAAATAATGATTTGAAATCATGAGAGCTGCATAGGATTTTGTCTGCAAATTGTTGGAAGGGGGGACTATTCATGTTATGTAGTAAACCAAACAATTTAACTCTGCTTTAATTTTCGTGCCGATAGGGCTTGGCGTCTTCTGTTTAGAGTGCTTTAAGATTTGTGCTCCCGTCCGTCTCCTGCTCGATCTCCAGCGTGTCAGACTTTTTCCGATGACCCTTCTGCCTTGGGGGTCGTCTTCTGGTGATCCTCCTCCTCTATGGTTTCGATTGGGGAGTCTGGTTTTCCAAAGGCGGGGAGCTGGCCCATCGTCTGGCTTTATTTGGGTATCTTCGTCCCCGTCGCCGGTTGAAGTGGCTGATCTGGAAGGCCATTTTCCAGAGGTCATCCGCATTTCTTCGGTGACGCTGGAGGAGTCAAGCTCCTGCTGGAAGGATCAAGCAATCTTGGCTCGCACTTTCCAATGATGGATTTCGCCGGATGCCTTCGTGAGGGAATTCTGGCGAGCGGGTGTATCAGGGGTCATCCAGCCATTAAGCCTTGCTAATCGATACCACATCTTTCGATTTGATGATCCTGGTTCGAGGGAATTGGTGATCGGCCATCCCTGGGTGATCAACGGACAGCCAGTTGCCATTGAAGCTTGGTGGCCGGAATTTGTTCCGGCTTTGGATGTTGTGGCCTCTGCCTTGCTCTGGGTGCGTCTGCCCTCCCTCCCGGTTGAATTCTGGAAGGAAGAGGTGTTGAGGGATATCTTGGCGCCAGCAGGGGAGTTTGTATATGCGAACTCTGCTACTCGGCAGCTTTCCAGGGGGGGATTCGCCAGAGCCTGCGTCCGTGTGGATCTCCGGCGCCCTCTCCGGCCAGGTGTCCAAATTCAGGGACTGGGTGCCCCCTTTTGGCAACAGTTCCAATTTGAAAACTTAGAAGGTGTTTGCCCTCACTGCGGTTCAATCCACCTCTATGGGCCCTGTGATTTGTCTTCCCCATCTCCGGCGGCCGAGCAGTCTTCGGGTGGGCATGTCTTCGGGCCATGGATGACGGCTTTGCGTCGTCATCGTCCGCAGTCTTCGGAGCAGAGGTTCCCCCTGAGGCATTCTGGTTCGCCACAATCTTCGTCTCAACCACCCCCCTCTGGTTCTTTGAAGCCGGATTCGTTGGCGGAGGGTGGTCGTCTCCGGCTAAGGTCAGTCGCCGGAGATCCTCTAAGGCTGTGAAGACTCCATCCAGTGTGCTGACGGCTCCTGTTCTCATTTCGGCTAGTCTGCAGGTGGATTCGGGTGTTGCTGTGGATGAAGCCAGTGAGACTGTTGGCGCACCGGTAGAGGGAGGTTGTGCCGTTATTATCAGTCCATTGGAGGCACCTAATAAGGAAGTTCAGTCAGCAACTTCAGATCTTCAAATTACTGTGGCCCCCAATTTGAAGACTAATAATCCTTTTGCTATCCTGGGTGCGGGCAAGTGGGATGGTTCATCCTCTGCCCGGACTGATGCTAATCCGGGCCGTACTAAGCGTGCCAGGCCGGTGGAGTCCCACCCTCTGCGACCGCCTGTCACGTGTGATAAACGGAAAGGTAAAAGCTCTGTTTCAGTGCCCAAAGGATCCAAGCTGAAGTCTAATCTACCTGCTGGTCCTAACCTTGGTCGGCATTCTATCTCTGAAGGCAGTTGGTCTGATAAGACTTCCTCGGGTCAGGAGTCAGGCACTATTGTATTTGGGGGCCAGTCGTCAAAGGCTGCTAACTGTAACCATGAAGCGACTCTTTCTTGCCTTAAATTGGCAATTCAGGGTCAGTCAAAGGATCATGATTCCCCTGTTATGAAATCCCGGGGTGGGGAAGCTGTACCTGACGCACCGGACCCAAGGACTGTTAATCCTACTTTGGATTGTATAATGCAGTCGGATGTGGGTGGTTCCCTGCCTTCGGATTACCTTTCTGATTCAGTTATGATGGAAGATCAGGGTGGACATCCCCCTTCCCCCAATTGTAAATGAAGATATTTATATGGAATGTTAGAGGAGCTCGAAAACCATCTTTTCGATCCTCTTTCGGTAGATTATTGCAGATTCATAATTTTGATATATGTATCTAACGGAAACCCAGTTATCGGGAGACAGCTTGGCCCGGTTTCGGAGACAGACTTCTAGGACTTGGTCTTCATATGCTATGGAGTCTGAAGGTCTTTCTGGTGGAATTGTTGCTTTTTGGCGGCACTCATCGATTTCTGTGAATGCCTTTCATCAGTGTAATCAACAGATAGCTCTTCTTGTCTCGGAAGGGTCCTCCGACCCCTGGCTCCTTTCAGGGATTTATACCAGCACTGACTTCAGGAAAAGGCATGTTCTCTGGGCTGAGATTCTCTCTCTCCTTAACCAGGATATCCCATCCATTGTAGCTGGTGACTTTAACTATATTATTGCAGCTAACGAGAAGAGAGGGGGCAGACGGGTCATTGATTCAGCTGATATCACTGAGTTTAGACCGTTTATTTCTTCTGCTAGATTGCTGGACTTGGGTTTTTCTGGAGCCCAATTCACCTGGTGTAACAATCGGCAGGGTTTGCTCGTGTCTGGAAAAGGCTGGATAGAGCTCTGGCCACTGCTCAATGGTCCGAGATGTTTCCCTCTACCACTGTCACTCATCTGTCCAGGATAGCGTCTGATCACTGTCCTATTTTGATTTCCACTGACCCTGTTCTTCACCAGTGGCGACAGTTTAGATTTGAGCAATTCTGGACGTCTTATCCCTCAGCTCGTGCTATCGTATCCTAGGTCTGGCACTTACCTATGAGAGGTAATGCCTCTTATCGGCTCTCTAGAAGATTGGAGCTGGTTAGGCGTCAGTTGACTAGATGGAATAGATTCGAGGTGGGAAACCTTGTGAGACAGATTGAGCAAGTTGAAGCGGACATTACTCTTATCCAAGCAAGAGAGGACCAGGATGGCTCGCTATCTGTTCTTGATCTTTCCTCTCTTCGTTCTAAGCTTGCTCTTCACCACTCTCTTCTGATGCAGCAGGAGATTTATTGGAGACAGAGGTCTAGGGTTCAGTGGATCCAGGAAGGTGACCGCAATACCAGGTTCTTCCATCAGGCCACTTTGAAGCGACGGGCTGCTAATAGAATCAGGAGAATAGCTGATGAGAATGGCAATCTCCAAACTGACCCTATTGTTATTCATGATCAGTTGCTTCATTTTTTTCAATCTAGATGGACTGAGTTATCTGGTACGGGAGCTCCTGTGTTCAGGGTTTCTCCTATTAAGAAGGTCTCTGACCAGCAGAACGACCTTCTGTCCAGACCAATCACAGCTGAGGAGATTCGTATGGCTTTATGCGATCTCGGCCCTGTCAAGGTGCCTGGCCCTGATGGATTTCCGCCATTATTCTTCCGTCATTACTGGGATATTGTTGGTCAAGAGGTCACTCAGGCTATTCAGAGTGCTTTTCTTTCTAAATCTATCCCAACTGATTGGAATCGCACTCTTGTCACTCTTGTGCCGAAGCGACATGATGCTTCCTCCCCCCATCATTTTCGACCGATCAGCATGTGTACTACTCTATACAAGGTCTGTGCCCGCCTTTTAGTTTCCCGCCTGCGTGTGGTGATCCCTCAGCTCATCTCTGCTGAACAAGGGGCTTTCATTAGAGGTCGAGCATCTCCGATAATGTTCTTATTGCTCAGGAATTCATGTTTGATCTTCAGAGAGCCTCGGCCAGTCAGTGTCTTATGGCAGTCAAGCTTGATATGGAGCGAGCCTACGATAGATTGAGTTGGGCTTTTTTGCATCGTACTCTGATTGAGTTTGGTTTTCATGACCTTTTCATTGATTGGATTATGGCCTGTATCCAGAAGCCTTCGTTCTCTCTGAGTATTAATGGGATGCAGACTAGTTTCTTCCATTCTTCTGTGGATCTGAGACAGGGATGCCCGTTGTCCCCGTTTCTGTTTGTTTTGGCTGCGGATGATCTTTCCCGTGCTTTTCATCAGGCACAGCAGGACAGCTGTATTGCTCCCTTTCTGGCTGGTCCTTTGGGACCTTCTATATCTCACCTTCTTTTTGCAGACGACTGTATTCTTCTGGGCCAGACATCTATTCTTAATGCTGTTAGTTATGCTTCTCTCATTCAGGGCTATTGTTGTGCTTCGGGACAGAAGGTCAACTTAGAGAAGTCCTCCATTTGCTTCAGCCCAAAGACCTCCAGGTCCATCAGGGAAGCCGTTCACCAAGCTTTGGGTATCTCAGCAGAGACTGATGGTCTGTCCTATTTGGGCATCCCGGTATTGGGGAGGCGTCCTCGCATTAGTGATTTCACTACTATTGAGAGACGGATTCGGGATCGGATTGATGATTGGCAGGTCACCAGCTTGTCCATGATGGCTAGGATCACTCTTATCCGCTCTGTCCTTACGTCCCTTCCTATGCATCTAATCTCTAATGCTGTGGTTCCTATCACGTGCTTGCGTAGGATAGAGCGATGGTTCAGGGACTTTCTGTGGGCTTCTACGAAAGACTGTCACAGTATTCATCTTCAGGCGTGGGATTTGATTTGCATGCCTTTGAATGAAGGGGGTCTTGGGATTCAGTCCCTGATTGTGAGAAGAGATGCTTTGATGGCGAGACATGCGTCGAGGTTTCTCCTTGATCCTCACGGATTCTGGAGTTCATTTATGAGAGCTAGATATGGTGATTGGTCCCTGGCTATGGATCGTCAGCCTTTGCGACGGTATTCCTGCTTTTGGAAGGAGGTGTGTCGTCATGCTCCATCTATTCGAAGCAATATATCATGGATGATTGGTGGGGCTCCTCGGTTGATGTCATTCAGGACAGTTGGATCACAGATCTCCCTCTTTCCCGTTGGCCATCATTTATTAGCATGGATGTTCCTCAGTATATGAGGGTGCGGGATCTCATCATTCCGGATCTTTCTTCTTGGAATACCCCTATGGTGACCAGTTTATTTGGGGAAGAGCTTGCTCGTCGGATCCTTTCTATTCCCCTCACTTTGGGACACTTTCATGATATGAGGTTATGGAGGAGATCTTGTCTGGCTAGGGCCCCCACTAGGGACCTCATTGGGATTTTCAGACCCCAGCCTCGGGAGTCGCGGGATGCGAAGTGGATATGGATGCTCCCTGTTCATCCTAGAGTCCAATTATTTATATGGAAGATTCTGTGGGACTGTCTTCCTTCTTGCTCACTTCTATCGAGAAGGGGTATTCATATTGAGGCGATGTGTCCGCTGTGTGGGCAGGAGGAGGAGACTATTGATCATGCCCTTTTTATATGTCCCATTCTTTGTGGGATTTGGACGAGAATGAGTTATGATTGCAAAGTGGATGATACTAGTTCCTCGTGCTCCCCTTTCCTTGATGCTCTCCGAAGGACTACTAGACATTGCAGCGCCCTTTGGGCTATCACTGCTTATCAGATATGGCTGTCATGGAATCTGCTTATCTTTTCTAATGAGTCGATTTCCCCCCCTCAGATTAGAACAGAAGATCAGATCTATGGTGGATGAAAGCGCTTCTTTTATCAGTGGTTTGGATTTTTCTAACCTTGGCCACTGGGGCTCCCCTACTGTTTTGGCAGCGAATCGTTGTACGGTTTATATCTCTTGGGAGCTCCCCCTCCAGGGTTTGTAAAAATAACTTTGATGAAAGCGTTCGTAGCAGGCTGGCTGGATCTACTTTTATTATTCGGGGGACCGATGGAGCCTTGTTGGCAGCTGGTGGTTTTGGCTCTCTTGATTCTTCTGTCCCTATGGCCGAGCTTTATGCTACATGGGCTGGCATCTCCTGCGCTGTTAGGCAGCTTCATGCCCAATACCTATTAATTAAGGGGAATTCTCTCACAGTTATTCGGTGGCTTAGAACGGGATTCTGTGATTAGGACTCCATCAACCCTATTCTCAGTGATATTCAGGTTGCTTTGCGGGGTTTCCACACTGTCCATATCCATCACATCTACCGGGAGGCTAATTCTGCGGCTGATTGGGTTGCGGCTGCAGTGGCCCAATACGGAAGCTTTTGGATTTGGAAGCAGGATGATCCCTATCCTTCTATTCTTTTGCAAATTTTGTACTCTGATAGATCTGGGCTGACTCGCACGAGAATAATGTGATCGCCCGTTTGTAACAAAAAAAAAAAAAAAAAAAAAAAAAAAATCTCACCTCAGCCTCTCTTCCATTCCCTTCCATTAGCCCCCCTTACGAGGTATATCGTAATTGGTGTGCTGGTACACGACTGGTCCTATCCCCTGTAGTCACTGAGATCATGTCCTATCCCCTGTAGTGACTGAGATCTTTACTCTCTTCTGGTCCTATTCTCCATGGTCACTGAGATCATTATTACTCTCTTCTGGTCCTATCCTCTGCAGTGATGGAGGAGTACTGGAACGAAACTTCATTATTCGAGTTGGAATTGCCATGTTGACTCAAGCTTAGTTTGAATTTTAATTGAATCAATCTTGGACTAGA
Source organism: Calamus simplicifolius (assembly GCA_900491605.1). NCBI lineage: Eukaryota > Viridiplantae > Streptophyta > Magnoliopsida > Arecales > Arecaceae > Calamus > Calamus simplicifolius. Next base: position 150,876 of record UESW01004799.1, on the reverse strand, counting down.
TTTATAGGATTTAAATGAATTTCCCAATAAGACTGAAATTAGCCCAATAAATAGATATTTGTTGATGAAATATTGTCATTTCTAAAATTCCAAATCAGTTCATAAGATAGAATAATTCATCATCTAAAATAAATAATATTAGCAGCAATAATACTGCATTCTTTTTTTTTTTTAAAGAAAGCAAATTATTGGCGATGCAAACTATTTTGCCTTTAAAAGTTCTGAAAAAAAAAGTGCACAATGGCAAACAGTTTGTCACCACTAGATAATTTATAATCTGCGACAAAACTTCCTTTGTCATTAATAAATTGATATTTTGTGACAAAATGTAATCACCTTTAAGAGCCAAAATTGGTTTACAATAAACCATAGTCTGTTGCAAAAATAAATGATATTAGCAGCAAAAAAAAGTTACATAACAAAGGATGCACTATGAAAATCTGTTTGCCATTAAATAGTGCAACAAAATTATACACATTGCTCATAAACATATATTTAGCACCACAATATTATTTAATAGTTATCATGTTATATTTCACTTTTATTTAGTAACATTTTTAGTTCAATAGTTCAAACTTTCAATTCTTTTGTCTTGATTTTATTTTTTATAATTTAGTACTGGAACTTGAGTGACAGCCTCCCTTGTCGCACATAATCAGAACATAAACGAGAATCATAATTCAGATGAGCTTGACATTAGCATCACCAGAAGAAACCAACAAATGTTACAATGAACCTCTCAAAACAAGAAAGGTAACAAAGACGTGCCATAGATTTTGTGCCAAAAATCAGCCAAGTGAAGCGCATAACTCTCTTCTAGATCAGAAGATAATCTAGAATGAGAGCATGGAAACGGATGAAGCTCATTAGTCCTTCTGCATGCAGATATTGGAGATTTAAACCTCATGACGAGAGCCATATCTTAATTACCCTCACGGATCATATACTATGACAGAAATTTATGCTTAAATTACTAGTTCAAGTTGATCAAAGTTTCAAACACAAACAGCCAAGCTTGAACCAAATCATCATGCTAGTTCCAGGAACATGACCTCACACAAGGAAACGAAGAACACATCATGTTCCTCACGTTATTCTCCAAACCCAGAAAGCAATTAAACTAAAAGAGTAGCCAGCACCAAACATGTTGGATATTCTTCTTTCTTTATTAAACACTTCCTCAAACTTCACCTTGAAGACTATGGGGTTCCCTCTGCCTTCTCATTGCTTACACCACTGATCCCATCATGGGGATTGGTTCTCTCTTCAGCTGCTGCTGCACCAGTCATCAAATCTGGCATCCATCCATGACCACCCGAGCCCTCCTCCACCTATTCCACTGGTTGCTTGAACCTGAGCCATTCCATGCACTTCATAACAACTAGCAGCTGGACCTCCATGGCCAAGACCAGCATCTGGATTGCCACCATAACCTTTAATCCCAGCTGCATGCCCACCACCTTGGCCATGACTGCATTCTGCATCACCCTGTCCTGATGGTGCCTGAATTTCATATATGCCTCCATATGGATTTGGTGCTATAAAGAATAGAAGGCAGCATAATTGAGGTAGGTGAATCTATTAAGAGTGCATAAAATTCTCTGCTCACCGTTCGCCAACTTCGCTCGCAGCGTCTCAGCTTCACGAGCCATATATATCTCAGGCATTTATCCATTTCTTTCATCTGCTTGACTTGTTCAGTGTTTAAGCCTTTTTCACACTCAAAATCAGCACTTTTGTTCAAACAACGAAGTGAAAATTAGTCATCACAAATATAAGCAAATAAAGCAATCAAAACACGATAATGAAGTACTGATGAACAGGCTTACCGTATTCTCTGATAATCCTGTTTTAATCCATCCAACTCAGCAATGCATCTCAGGCAACTTTCCGATGTCTGCGTAGGCTTTCTCTAGTTCTTCCGTCACACGGTTTGCCATGCCTTAATTTCTTGATCTATTTCTCTTAGACTTCAGTAAAAACAAGCAGCGTCCTACTTGTCAATAACAAAAAAAATGAAGAATATGTTATCATTGACAGTTGCCTATTTATTATGGAAGTACGAAGAGATAATATATATAGGATTTTATATCCTATATGAAAATGCTTCTCTCTATTATTTCTATATAATGTTATTCCTATCTTTTATGATTACTTTGAGCATTCTTAAGGTCCCCATATGATATATAGAATTAGGTGCAGCTTCTTTCAATAAGCTTATATGGAGAGGCATGATCCATATTTTTAAGAAATCAAGAAGGGAACAAAACAGCTGGAGAGACACAAAAAACAAAGTAAACATAGGGGCAGAAGAAAGGACCTTAAAAGATGGTCACCCTCCCACTTCAGACGGCCAATATATGATTTATAAGCATCTGAATACATTCAACACCCTGTTATGCCTTTAAAATGTTTTTCCAATTGTTCTTAACATCCCTTTGTAATTCCCTGCCTTTATTTATTTATTTATACTTCATTTCTTCTAACACATTCCAGTAAAAAAAAAAAAAAAAAACAATATTCAAGTTTTTGGCTACCTATTAAATTTGTAGTCAAGTCCACATGATATAGAATAAAAAACATACTGCATTATACTCAGTAATCACAGCCTTGTTAGCCTTCTACATCTTGCTTTGGACATAAATTGGTGGTATGGTGCAGGTCAAATGGTACACTAAACCAAAGCATATGCTGGACCATCTTGAGGCAGGGTGAGGACATCCCTTTTGGCTTGAATTGCAAGTCTTGATCACCTATTCTTTTCGATAGGATAGAGTAATGAAACATTAACTTGAAACTAAAACTCCCTAACCCAATAACTAATACGCATAACACACACACTTTTCTCCACCGCGACCCAAACCTACTCTCCCATTATCACCAGATTCTAGTGCTATTCCTACCATCGGCTCTGCCCAACGCCCATTCTCTCTGTCATGGAGAAAACAAAGGTTTTAAATCATAGTGTTATAACCATTGTAGCATCTGCTATAACAATTTCGGTCACCCCTGTTATATAACAGATAGAAAAATAATAACTATTATAATGTTATGATTTACTGTTATAACAGTCCATTACAACACAAATAATAGCTGTTACTTTTGTTTCTTCTGCCTTTCTTTAAATAATTCAGAAGTTTTTAACAAAATTTTCTTTCAAAAGTGATTGTATGATTCAAAAGCAATAGAAAGTGAAGTTTGATTACAAACGAGGAAGGAAGCCACGTGCAACCAGCACGGAACCAAGTTTGATTACGAATAGAAGGTGAAATTTCCCAGTGTTTTCCTATTGCCCATGGTTGACTGGAGGAGGAATAGGCCTGGCTTTCCTGGACACCATCTTCAAATCCTCAATATTTTCAAGGAGGACTCTCAATTATAATCAAATAGACATATTGAGGCAGTCCTACGCAAGTCTCCACTGTCCGGCTCAATGTTTCCTCCTCCAAGTACTTTAGGCAGATTGGCGGACAAGAGGTAATTTTTCAACTTCTGGAAGGAGAAAAAGGAAAGAAAAACAGAACCAAATTTCTGCCAAACCAACCAACGCTGTCTCTGCTACAGCAGAGGACACAAGGACCACAATTTGCCATCCATTTTTTTTGACTAGTTTCCACTTGGCGTTCAGTTTGCCATGCAGAAGCCAGGAGAAAACTAGCAGAGGAGGGCATCACTAACAAAGAAATATTTTCTCTTTGGAAATCTATCTCACATGAGAGTAATATTGAGGAATTAAGCACACTTTGCAAGACAAATAATGGGTATCATAACAATTATAATGGTTGATAACGATTTCTGTGACAGTATTATGTATTATTTTAAGCATTAGGAAATGCTCTACCACTACAGTACTGCCCAACCTCAAATCACCTCTTAGATTTAATCGAACCAGGTCCCAACTTAGTTGATGGAAAGTACAAGGAGATGCATAAATGGTGCGAAAGTTATTGGTTATATAAATGGTCTGAAAGTTTTTCTGTTATTAGTGGCGACCTTAATGGAGACTAAGATGAGAGGGTGAGGGAGGGGAGTTCATGGTATATAACCTAAAACAAAGTTCATCATTTTTAGTCTGTTCATTAGAAAACTTGTATACTAATTCTTATAAAACAACCATATATTCTAATTTTCAGGAAAATAAAAATAAAAGACACACTAGCCTTCCACAAGAAGTTGGTAAGGAATCAAGAAGAATATTTGGCAAAATTTCTTTGAAGACATTAGAAGTCCGCGCAACATCAATGCTTGTCAGAAGAGTTATCAGTCATTAAAGGGAATTAAAAAATCACCTTAAAATTGATACCCTATCAACTAGGTAGAATCGAACAAATTTAACATAAAAATCTAGTTAATTTAATTATAGTCTATCACTCTATTTGACTAGCAACTTATATCGAGAAACAGAGTCTAGTTATGGTTTCTTGTTTGAGATGTTTTTCTATGATTTTGATCTGATGAGAGCATTTAATCAACAATCAAACTTAGCAAAAATTCGAGTTAATAATCAAACGTAGCATCTTCCTTTACAAAAACTTTGCTTGAATACTCTACAAACCCAAATTGAAACTAGAAGCTTGTAAGAATTGTGATATGAATCTTTAGCTACTTATAACTAAGAAACAATCAACCGCAAATATAGGTAACATATCTTAGCATTTTATGTTTCCCAAAAAATCTATTTCAAAAGATGGTGACCTAAATAGATTGAGAATGAGAACAACTCACCCACAGTAGAAGACATTGCAAAAGTAAGGCACCAGTTGCAGTGTTAAAAATGATGAATATGGTGATAGAAAACATACATATCAAAAAATATGAGGAGAGGAGAGGTTACTTTATAGAGAAGCAATCTAAAAATGACAAAAATATTTGTATTGTATAGGCAGTAGTCAATGAGCGTTATCCTTTTACAATGATGGTTAGTTATAGAAATAAATTCAATAACGCATAGGTGCATATATTAGAGACTTGTCACATATGTTCTTTTAAAAAGTTTAAAACAAATGACAAAATATTTAAGTCATAAGAACTTGTTATAACAAACCAATAACTCAGATACGACATTCGTAACAGACTTAATTAAAATGGAAATAAATATATTCTAGATGTGAATAGGTCCTCCATTATTTAAAACTTTATTATATACGTCTTGATATTTGTGCTTAACAACTTATCTTTTAAGTATTTTTTGAGATTCACTCCATTTTATATTCTATAATTCAGCCCACATGCCTCCTTGGTAATGTTACTATACTTTTAACGATTTTGCTCTCTAATGTTATAATCTTTAGAAAATAGGAGGTTCAAATCATGACCTTAATGCTTATCAGAAGAATTGTCAGTTATTGAAGGAAATTAAAAATCTCCTTAAAATTGGTACCCTATCAACTAGGTAGAATCAAACAAATTCAACATAAAATCTAGTTAATTCAATTATAGTCTATCACTCTATTTGACTAGCGGCTTATATCGAGAAACAGAGTCTAGTTATGTTTGTTGTTTGGGATATTTTTCAATTGGTTTTGATCCGATGAGAGTATTTAATCAACAATCAAACTAAGCAAAAATTCAAGTTAATAGATCAAACGTAGCATCTTCCCTTACAAAAACTCTACTTGGATTTTCTATAAACCCAACTGAAACTAGAAGCTTGTAAGAATTATGATATGAATCTTTAGCTACTTATAACTAAGAAACAATTAACCACAAATATAGGTAACATACCTTAACATTTTATGTTTCCCAAAAAATCTATTTCAAAAGATGGTGACCTAAATAGACTGAGAATGAGAACAACTCACCCACTGTAGAAGACCTTGCAAAAGTAAGGCACCAGTTGAAGTGTTAAAAATGATGAAAATGGTGATAGAAAACATACATATCAAAAATTAGGAGGAGAGGAGAGGTTACTTTATAGAGAAGCAATCTAAAAATGACAAAAAGTATTTGTAGTGTATAGGCAGTAGTCAATGAGCGTTATCCTTTTAAAATGATGGTTAGTTGTAGAAATAAATTTAGTAACGCATAGGTGCATATATTAAAGGCTTATCATACATTATTTTAAAGAAAAGTTTAAAACAAATGACAAATATTTAATTCATAAGAACTTGTTATAACAAACCAATAACTCAGATACGATATCCGTATAAGACTTAACTAAGATGGTAATAAATATATTCTAGATGTGAATAGGTCCTCCATTATTTAAAACTTTATTAGATACGTCTTGATATTCTAGATGTGAGTTTTCAATTATTGTATGTTTATATCAAGGATCTGCCTTAAGTCTATCTTTTTGTATTAGTTATGGATGAATTAACCAAACATATTAAAAATGATATTCCATGGTGTATGTTATTTGTAGATGATAGTGTTGATTGATGAAACTAAATCTCGAGTAAATGCTAAGCTAGAGATTTGAAGAAAGGCTTTAGAATCTAAAAGTTTTAAGATTAGTAGAACTAAAATTGAATACATGAAATATACTTTCAGTGGGAGTAGAAATACAAATGAAGAAACAATAAAAATTTCAAGCCAAAAGATATCAAGGAGTAAAAAATTTAGGTATTTAGGATCAATTATCTAGCAAGAAGGTGAAATAGATGAAGATATGAATTATAGAGTTAAAGCCGAATGGATTAAGTGAGGAGTGCTTTGGAAGTATTGTATATCGGCGCATCCCATTAAAATTGAAAGAAAATTCTATAAAACTGCTATTAGGCCAACTATATTATATGGAATAGAGTGTTGGGAAATATTGAAACAACATATGAATAAATTAAGTATAACAGAAATGCGTACGTTAAGATGGATATGTGGTAAAACTTTAAAAGATAGAATTAGAAATAAACATATAAGAGAAATGATAGGAGTAGCTCCAATATGCAGCGTAGACTTTTAGATGCTTCAATTAGAAAGAGTGATCTTTTAACAATTCATGATAAGGATAGAGGTAGGTAGACATAAACTAATATGGACAAAAATAATTAAAAAAGATATAACTATTTATAATTTGAATATCGACTTGGTCCTAATAGAGTAGAGTGGAGGAAGCAAATTCATGTAGCCGACCCCATGTAGTTGGAAAAAGGCTTAGATGAGTTGAGTTGAGTCTTGATATTTGTGCTTAACAACTTATATTTTAAAGTTTTTTTTAAGATTCTATCCATTTTATATTCTATAATTCAGCTCACATGCCTCCTTGGTAATGTTACTATACTTTTAATGACTTTGCCCTCTAATGTTATAATCTTTAGAAAATAGGAGGTTCAAATCATGACCTTAATGCTTGTCAAAAGATTGTCAGTTATTGAAGGAAATTAAAAAATCTTCTTAAAAATTCAAACTAATTAAGGTTTCAATTTGATTTTGAATGTTTTGTTTTGCATTGAAATATTTCTTAAAATGAACTCATTTAGTACACAATGATTTCCATACTTAGAGAATTTGTATTTATCTTTTTCAATATTTTATTTATCAAAATATATTTTTTGCTTGCTATTTCATTCAAAAACAATATTACAAATAATATGCCATCTAGATTGAATTGATGTATCGCATACACCTATGCCAAGTATGCTTACATACATAAATGTACTTATAAACATATATGTAAATAGATATGCACATATGTATGTAATAGATAGATTCTATTGACCCCCATTGATTCAATTGACCCCATTGCATTGATTCAAGTTATTAAATGTGATCTCCCTAAATTACTTATCCACAAAAATCATGTGTTTTAGTCTATAGATTGAATAATCAAATAGTTTGCATTGTTTTATATTATTTGGGTCATCATGTTGGCACACTATCAAGAATCGAACAAATTTAAGATAAAATATAGTTAATTATATTCTAGTCCATTGCTCTATTTGTGTAATCCCCGGATTTTGTTAACAGCTCGTGAGAATTGATCATGAGATCGGAACGATTGACTCCAGGGACTCCTGCAGTTGTGCGAGGCATTTAAATTTTAAACCCCCGGGATATGATTACCTAATCGCAAAACTTAATCGTGATATTCCTGGAATGGATAGCGCCTGGCGATTGTATTTTCAAATATCCCGTAACTAACGGAGTCCCAAATCCCTTGATTTGAGGAGTTTGTGTTGCCTTTAAAGGATCACACGAACGCCTCCTTCCCATCATCATCGTGCGCGCGTCTGCTCCTGGTAAGTCCCTCTGTCCATACCTGGAAGGGAGAAAGAGAGAAAGTCAGAGGAAGAGAGAGAGAAGAAACCAAGCGCAGGGGAGACACGACGTCTTTCCCTGTGCCGGTTTTGGTTCAGGCCCGACGGCATGCCTGCCGCCTCGCCGGGCCTGAGCCTTGGCCAACCACCCCACCGACACCGGGGATGGCATCCGGTGGGGTGCCGGAGGCAAGAGAGAGAGAGGGAGGATCAGAGACGAGATAGAAAGAAAGCCTGGGATGGACGTGCAACCGGTCTGACCCTTGGTTCAGGCCAGGCGGCATGCCTGTTGCCTTGCCGGGCCTGGGCGGTGGTCGGCGACCTCCATCGGTGCCGAACGTTCGTCCGGTGGAGGCCCGGCCGGCCATGGTAGCCGGCCGTGCCGCTGGCACAGTAATGTGCCGCGGCGGATCGTGAGTGAGGAAGGAGAATCATGAGAGAAATTAGAGAGAGAGAATGAGGAGATGCCGGCCGCAGCGGCGATCGGTCTGGTCCGGCCATTGGTGGCCAGGCCGCCCCCAATTTGGCCGGCAACGGCCATGGCCGTCGGCACGCCATTCCTCCTATTTCGGTTGAAATAGGGGAATTACAGGGAGAAGAAAGAAAGCTTGGGCCGCTAGGCTGCCTTAATTTGGGCCCTGTTGGGCCAGTTTAGGAGCTCTGTTTGAGCAGCGTTTTGGGTCCTATATCGGGCTAAGAATGACAAAGTAAATATATGGCCCAAATCATGATTGAATCTAGTTTCTGGAGATATTTTTAAATCCCTATTTGGGCAAATATGTTGAGAGTTATTCGAGCCCAAAGTTGGGCCCGTGAAGTGGTCTGGGTAGAGTTTTAAGAATCATTTTATTATTCAGATTTTAGAAATTTAATAATGTAAAATGATACTGTAGGTATCCAGGTGTCCAAATAGCTGGGTTATCAATTAAAATTTGCATACTAAGGTAAGTAAGCCAAGTATTATAATTTCATAGATTATTTAATTTATAAATTATGAATTTACAATTAGGTGCATGTTTATGAAATGTAAAAAAATGAAGTTCATTTATTCTGAATTAATGTATAGTACCATGAATTTATAAATAAGTATTTTTTTATGATATGACTTATATGAATACATGCAAAAATGTAATTATGTTAATTTTGTAAATTATGTTGGTACTATCGAGATGATAATATGCAATCATGATGATGACAGTAAAATTTAGTGTATGTGTCACCGCGGTTCTTATATGACTTAAAATGCCAAGTGATACGTGACCTACCTCCATAGGGGAAGATATGTGAAGGACATACATTCGTAGGATGTGTTCTGATGACAGATTATGATATGGCATAACACTGGTACCAGACCCTTCCTCTTAGGGGACATTTAAGAGTGATACACAAGATGAGTGTAGTAGGGCCATGGGATACATAAAGAAAAACAATGACAGTATAAACAGTGTTTGGTTTACATTGCATATTCTAGTATTTATTATTTAATTAAGCTTCCAAATTATTTTGATCTAATGACATGAATATGCTGATAGCATGATAAATGTAATAAAATTGTATTAGGCTTACTTATTGAGTGTGAGCTCATAGAATTCTCACAATGTTTTTCAGAGCCTCAGGAATGAAGAAGATATTTGGGATAGACAGAGCTTCTATTAAATAAACTTAGTTCCATTATATTGATATAGTTCAGTATTGCTTGTGTGTAGGGCAGATAGCCCAAGACTGATAATTATGGTTTGAAATAAATCATGGATTTGAATTCTTGCTTTATATTGATTTATGTGATGAAGTTCGAGATGCTTGTATGCCTGGCATGCGGCGGGTTGTCACCCTAGCTCGGTTTTTGGACTGGGGCATGATAGCTTTAGTGGTATCAGAGCCATGTTATGACCTTAGAGATACATACATGATGACACTTTATGCAAAACACTAATATGACATTGAGACAATTATAAATTTCAGATATTATGCTTTGAAAGCCTAATATTTAAAGTTTACCATGATATTAATTACAACTAATTTATCATGAGATAGGAATGGCACTTCGCACTAGAAGTCAACAAAATGATGAGGGTTTCCAGGTTGGTAATGCTGGCCAACCAGGAGGTTTGGAAGCCACCGGAGGTGCTATCCCTGCCAATTCAGTTGGGGCTGATCAGCAGCGACTCCATACCGAGATGCTTCAGGTTCTCTCGGGTATGGCACAGTCGATGCGAGACATGCAGCATCAAATTCTGCAGGCCTTGTCCACTTAGCCTGCTTCCACTGCCCCGCAGACTCAGCCTACCCCTCCTGCTCCACAAACTCAGCCAGCCTTACCTACTCATCCTCCACCATTGACCCAGTCTACTCCATCTCAATCTTGGATAGGGGTTGGCCGCAGCTTTCCAGACTTCAAGAAGTTTGCCCCTGCCCCTTTCTCTAGATCCAACAATCCTGTTGATGCTGAGCGGTAGATGCGAGACATGGAGAAGGCTTTTACAGCTCATGGTAGTCAGGAGATGGAGCAGATCAGATTTACCACCTACCTTCTCCAGGGAGAAGCCTATGATTGGTGGTTAGTTGAGGAACAGCGTCGGGATGGACAAATTATTTCTTGGGGAGAGTTTAGAGAGATATTCTTCAACAAATACTTCCCTAGGAGTGTACAGTGGAATCAGGGTTTATCAAATTGGAGCAAAAGGATCTTTCTGTGGCCTAGTATGAAGCTGAATTCACCAGGTTGGCCCATTTTCTTCCAAATATTGTGACCAATGAAATGGCTAAGATCACCCGATTCACTAAGGGATTGCGACCCAGGCTAAGGCATGCAGTCAACGCATTTGAGCTTCTCACTTACAGTGCGGTGGTGAATAAGGCCTTGGTGATTGAGAGAGATATGAATGCTGTTCAAAAGATTGGGAGCAGCGGAGGAAGAGGAAAGGGTCTACTTCTGGCCAATCCCCAACTCAGGCCAAGAAGAAGGTGCGCAGCAGGCCCCAGCTGAACCACAGAACAAGGAGACTCGTTGCATTCATTATGGTAACTCCCACCGTGGAAAGCCTTGCTGCAGATTGACTGGTGCTTGCTTTGTCTGTGGGAAAACTGATCACAAGATTACCACCTGTCCCTTTTGGAAGGATCAACAGCCTTCTCCAAGTCAAGAATGAGCCAGTAGTATCAACAGCAGCCACCGAGGACCCAGGGAAGGGTCTTCAACCTCACTCAGCAGGACGCTGCCGCCTCTAATTCTGTGGTGACAGGTATACCTTTAATGCTATATCTAGTATTACATTCTTATCTAGTGCAATGCATTGATAGTTAATTAAAAGTTAGGTTCAATCCGTAATGTTAAAACAAATTATACTTATGTTCAGGAATGATTAAAGTGGGTACTACTTATGCTCAAACTTTAATTGACCCGGGTGCCACGCATTCTTTCATATCTGACATCTATCTTGACAATAATGCATCATTGACACCTAGTTCTCTGGAGCAAGAGTTGCATATTGCTTTTCCAAATGGAGATGTTATGAAAGTTGACACAGTATGCAAATCTTACCCAATTGTCTTGGAGAATAGGAGGTTGAATACTGATCTCATTGTCCTACCATTGAAGTTCTTTGATATTATCCTTGGAATGGATTGGTTGGCCTCCTATCAGCTTCAGTAGACTGCTTCAGGAAGATTGTCAACTTCAAAATTCCAAGCCAGCTTGAATTCAGTTTTATTGGTGGTCAGAAACACCTAGCCTCAGTGTTCATATCAGCGATGCAGGCTGGAAAGTATCTAATAAGTGGTGGTCAGGATTTCTTGCTGTAGTCAAGGACCTTCAGCAGGAAGAGACCAAGTTGGAGGATATTCCAGTAGCTCGAGAATTCCTCGATATCTTTCCAGATGAATTGTCTGATTTGCCCCTAGACCAGGAAGTATGCAAACGAATGGAGTTAATCGAAGCTAAGCACATGCAATTAAAGAAGAGAGAGAGAGATTAAAACACTACAAACACAAAGATTTTTAGTGGTTCGGTGTATCCAACACCTACGTCCACTCCCAAGTTCCACTTGGGTCCACACTATAATCAACTAGATTACAGCCGAGTTGTTTTACAAGATCACAACTCAAAACTTGTTGTTTCCCAGGGATCACAACGAACCCAGCTGGTTTTCCGGGCTCACCAGCACAAAACCCAACACAAGCTAATCTAGCTTGTCCCGAGGTATACTACCTCCACTAATTCAATCCCCCTGATTGAACTAGCAAAAAAGAAAGAATAATGTTTACAATAACACACAGCTCCTTAAATGAGCAAATATTCAAAGTAAATAAACAAGTTAGAAAAGCCTGATTTGAAGATGATTGATTGGCTTTTCTTCTTTTCTTCTTTTCCTCTTCTCTTTGAGATGTTGAATCAAGCTCCAGCTCCGATTCTTCACAGATTTGCAGATGAGAAGTTGGAAAAAAACTTTTCTTTTCTTCTTTGAAATCCTCGAAATTTTTGACGCCTTGAATTTCTTTTGAGCTTTCTTGTGGATGAGCTGAGATTTCTCTTTTTGATGGCTTCTTGAATATCTCGATTTTTTGAATTTCTCTTTTTTTTTTTTTCTTTTTTGTTCTTCTTTTAAATTCCGTTCTTCCCTTTTTATAGATTCTTTAATCCATTTTGGGTGTGAAACTAGCCATTGGAATGTACCTGGAAAGTTTTCCACATGAATATAGCCGTTAGGGGTTAGGTAGAAAATATTACCGTTTGAGCTGATCTGGCAATTTAAAATCCGTTTCTGACAGGTTGGAGTCAGCTCTAACTTTTCATGTGTCGGCTCCACTTCGTGTATCCAAAAATAGTAATAAAAGTTTTCATTGAGGGGTCAGCTCCCGATAAGTTATGTGTTGGCTCCCCGCATCCAGGTGTCGACTCCCGAAACAAAAGGTGTCGACTCTAAATATGGCCCAAAATATGCTCTCTGTTCTCAGGTTAGAGTTGGCTCCACTCATTTTAGGTGTTGGCTCCCGAATCTCAGGTGTCGGCTCCCGAATTCCATGTGTCGGCTCTAGAAACTGACGCATAAAGCACACTTCTGTTTCTCAGGTTGGAGTCGACTCCAGACATCCATGTGTCGAATCCCAACCGTGCCAAATTTTGAGAACTGTTCTGATATGCCCATGTGTCGACTCCTGACTTATAGGTGTCGACTCCAAGGTCTGAACTTTTGAAAAATTACAATTTGAAACTCATCTTAAAATCAATTTTGAGTGATATTTGAATTGTTAAACTTTCTTAATACCTAAAACACTCTATAAATTTGTCAGAAACAATATGAATATACTTATGGCTTTTGTTAATCATCAAAATCAATAATTGGGTCAACAGCTTCTACACCCTCCGTCGTCAGGCCAGCTCTGGTAAAGAAATGTAAGCCTTCTTTGATAAAGCTATTGGTAGCAAAGCTTTTATTAAAACCTACTTGTTGGTTAATAATTACATTTTCTAAATGCCATAAAATTTGACATCTCTTGGTAACCAAACTAGGAAGAAACTTTTAAAATAATAAATAATAAAACAAAGGATATCGCATATTACTACTATCTAATAATTTATATTATCAAAAATATCATTATAAAAGAAAATATAATAATATAAATTTACAACATACATACATACATATATACATACATACATATGTATGTATGTATAATATAATATATATATATATATATATATATATATATACATATACACATACATACACACACACACACACACACACACACACACATATATATATATATATATATATATATATATATATATATATAATATATATATATATATATATATTCTACATACATACATACATACAGAGAGAGAGAGAGAGGACGAGGAGAGAGAGAGAGAGGAGAGAGAGAGAGAGAGAGATAGCGAGCATGCACTTGATTGGGCTATCCTTAAATGGACCATTACTTAGATTTGATCGAGTGTAGATTGGATAATATGATTTCCATATAGATAATCCGAAACCATTGAATATGATTTATTATATCTAAAATAAATTTACACTCAAAATTATGTGATTCAAAGGCCTTTATTACAAACATCAAGTGATAAAAAATTGGACAATCTAAATAATACAAATTTTTTTTTTTTGCCTCTTGATAATAAGCTGAAAATATTCAAATTATAAATTTTTTATTAGTATATCTTTTAAAAGTAATAGATTACTTTCAATAGGTTGAATAATATTGGACCTTCGGCATTCAAATCTAAATATGAACAGACCTCAGTGAAGATTCTCTTTGGCATAGCCAAGTAGAGCATGCACTCTCTTATTCTCTATATATATTATGTGCGTCTGCACATATACCGCTCAACGTGTTGAAATGGAAGTGATTGATTTGCAATCCAAGAAGACATTGAAGTCTTAGAGAAGATTGAAGGACCTGATATATCACCTCTCTCTCTTTACGTTTGTATGGCTGAATTGGGTTCCTCTCTTTACTTTTGTATGGCTGAATTGGGTGCATCCAATGCATGGTAGCACCATATCCCTTCTACTCTTTGTGTGGCTGGACTGGGTATGGCCAAGACAGCCAATAGTCATTCTTGGGAATTGCGATTCTAGTTTCCCATACTCGCCATGTCTGCAGAATCAAGCAATATTTGCAGCCACGACATTCTCATCTACAGTGGCTGAAAACATGGACAGCATAGATACATTTTTTTTCCTTCCAACTTCTCATATAATTTGATCACTTACGTCATGATTTCCTTCCTGAAAAAATCATCGGATGCAGCAGCTTTGAGTGATCATTCCCTGGAATAACGTAAGAGTCATGGTTCCTTGGTGATCCAAATATAAAGGCACAAGGACTCATCCATGTGTATTCTCACTCCTCCAACATCCCGCATACCAGATTTCAAGTCACAAGCCCCTCTGCTTGACGAACTCAATATAACAGAAAGATAACAGAAGTAACCATAATTTAGATGATGCAAGGCTTGTCGCATTTTGAACAATATTGAACCAATAAGCATCAAGCAGTAGCCAAAACAGAGGACGATAACAAACACTTGCACAAATTTGATATCAGACAGCAATATAATGAAACAGCTCGTGCTGCTTACAGATTATAATTTGTAGTTTATTTTAGTTCATTTAGACATGAACACAACTGGCAGAGCTTGGAGATTCAAACATGTTTAGGACATTTTATAGCACTCAGAGACCAAATACGATACTATAAGCACTTCAACTTAACATGGACTAAGGAACAGGAAATATGCTTAATTTACTTGTTTCAGCTGATGAAAGTTTTTCCATTCAGCGACATTGACATGAACTAAATTATTATGCGAGCTTTTGGAGGCATGACCTCAATCAAAAATAAAATAAAACAACCATCTTACAGAACAATTCCTTTTTATTATACCACCAGATAAAATTCACCAATTCACCATCTAATGGGAAATTAACCACCAAACTGGTAGATTACAGCATATAGTATAACTGATTGCCCAAGTCCAGCAAGAAAATTATAGTAGCAGCACTGGCTACGACAAACTATATCATGTATTCTCTATGGTGCAGACACTCGAGCTTTACCTTCGAGCAGATGTTGAGCCTCCTTTTGCAGCATCATAATCAATGGTGCCAATGCCCCCTTGGGAATTCATTCCTACTCCAGCTACTGTCCCAGCAGTCACTGGGATCGGCATGCTCCCATAACCATCCGAATACCCAGAACTACTCACACCACCATATGCGTTATATAGCTCTCCTGCTGCCCCACGGGTGATTGGAGCCTGATTGTTACATGCTTCAGTCACTGGGATCTGCATCCTCCCATAACCGTCCGAATACCCAGCATCACTCACAACACCATATGCATTATATAGCTCTCCTGTTGCTCCACTGGTGATTGGAGCATGAGTCCCATATGCTTCAGAATAGCTAGCAGGGCCACCGTGGCCAATACCAGCATTTGGATAGCCATCAACCTGGCTGTAAACAGCATTGGCATAGCCAGCATATTGGCTAGAACCATGTTCTGAGTAGCCACTACCCTGTCCCGCAGATGGATTGACAGGACCTGGGCCTCCATATATGCCTCCATATGATTTTGGAGCTGCATAAAGCAGTAAGTGGTACCATTAGAAGAGTTTCAGAAAGAGGGGGGAAGTTTCTTTAAAAGAAAGAAAGAAAGAAAGAAAAAAAGAAAGCTACAAAGTGAACCAACTGGCAGTGCATAAAACAAAAGCAATCAGAAGACCACTACCATGTGCTCTTTGCTTAGCATTTAGAACCTCAGCTCGGAGCTTCTCAACATCCCGAACCATATCCATCAGGTTCTTGTCCTTCGCACGCATCTGCTCAACTTGCTTGATATTTGCACCTTTTTCATACTCAAAAGTAGCACTTGCCCCAAAAAATGAAAGGAAAAATTAGTGATGTCATTACAAATATAAGAGTGGAAGGCAAATGTAGAGTCGAAACAAATTACTGAAGAAATTGAAAAAAGAAAAAA
>UESW01004799.1:43107-119655 GCA_900491605.1 Calamus simplicifolius | reverse complement strand
AAAATAAAATAAAAAATAAAAAAAACATTCAAAGTTACAACAGAGATTAACAACACAGCACATGAAACGCTATATATAACGAAGCATCCCCCAGCCATTAAAACAGGAAGAAAACGAACATAATAAACAGAGCGATCTAACAAGTACCATGGTGGCTTCGAAAGCGAGCAGTTCGCCCTTCAAACGTCCTAACATAGAAAACAGCGGCTTAGATAAGTAAACAAGAGAAAACAAACCACCCGTTCATGGTAAAAATTAGGGAAAATTACAACGCCAGATCACTACATGGTTCTGAAGAGCATACCAAAGAAACGACAAGTTCGACGAACGAAGAGATTAACAACGCTTTACACACGAAGAGAAATCTAACAACAGGAGGCGTAGAGAAAACAAGCACACCGCCTTTTATAAGGGTGGATCGCTTTCACGGAGTCGGAGTCGGAGAGAGAAACGGAGGAGTAGCGTAGTAGCTTTATAGCCTCGGGATTTCCTTCAAGCCCTCCTTCCCGCGGTGTCCGCTGTTG
Source organism: Calamus simplicifolius (assembly GCA_900491605.1). Classification (NCBI taxonomy): domain Eukaryota; kingdom Viridiplantae; phylum Streptophyta; class Magnoliopsida; order Arecales; family Arecaceae; genus Calamus; species Calamus simplicifolius. The sequence continues at coordinate 119,131 of UESW01004799.1, read as the reverse complement.
CAATGATTTCATTGGTCAGCTCGACGCGGGGCCCACACGGCACAGCTGGACTTCTCGCGTCAGCGCTCACGGTCCTTTAAACACACGTGGACGTCGTGGATTCCTCCTCCTGGGGTCCACGTATTACAAGAAGCGGGTGTGCGTTTGGGTGTTAGGTAACTCGCGCCCAGACCCAGAGAAGATAAGGGGAGTCATTGGGAGGCCGTTCGCCCCCCTCATGGAAAAGGGTTCCCTTCTTCTCTCCAACGGCGATGCGAGTCTCTCCCTGTTCCGGCCCTCCTAAACTCTTCCCCTTCTTCGATTCCCGCAACCTTTTGGCGGAATCCGCTGCCTTCTTCTCTCCTCCACCTCGCTCCTACCCGTCCAAGAGGCCACGGCGGAGTTTAGGAGCTCTTGCCATGGCGGATGGCCCTCCGAGCACCGTCCTCGTCACCGGCGCCGGTGGTAGAACAGGTAATTGCGCGATTCTCCGTCTAGTCTTTTCTGTTCGAGTGGAATGTTGTTTAGGCATTGGGTATTTTAGCATGGTTGCATTGTGATGAGGGGTAAAATTATGATCGCATTAATGTTCATATGTACCGTTAATCAAGTCGAGATAAATCTTAACATTTCATCAGCAAGATGACATATCCAAAAGACAGCGAAGTCGATAGACAGCGAAGTTGAATAGTCTTCAACGGAGTCGGCGAACCGAGCTATTCCCATACCTCGGCGAACCGAGCTATCCTCACGCTTCGGTCGGACCAAGGTACTTAAGCACCTCTGCGAAATCAAGCATGGAAGAATTCCAAATTCATAATAGCAGAACAAGATTTCAAACAAAAAATTATGCAAACAATACTAGAAGTGGCCTAAGAGCTATAAAAGTGGCTTAGGATCTACAAAACCACTGAATCTCAAGGCATCAACCTTTTCAATCGTCGATTTTCTAACTAACTAGATACTGGCCACATCGGCTCCTTAACAAATTTGATTCGAATCCGATTTGAATCATAATGATTTTCGGACTCCTATGACGTGCGCAAGAAATTAGATGATCGCCTATAATACCACAGTCCTGAAGCCTTTCAGGTACGTGTTCATTAACTCTCGTACTGAAAAACTCTATTAAAGCTCGAGCAGAGCTCTGAGTTCTCGGACGAACACCCATATATAGGAACTCTTCTGCGAGAGCCTTCTCCTCGTATCTGCTTGCTGTGAATTTTCACTGACTTGGGCGTCGGAGGGTCTTCCGCAGAGGGTCACCCCAAAACACCCTCTACGTGAGGTGATGCAAGGATTTTCTCTGCATGTTCTCTCTCTCAGAAAATCACCTCAGCATATGACAGGGAACAAAATTTATTTCTGAATAATAATTATATGCATATCAATGAACAAAATAGGAGAGGGCTGTGAGGATGATTTCCTGCCCATTCTATACAATTCTCCCCCTCCAACCAAAATTACATGGACAAACCAAGCAGAGCAGGGTTGGGAGGATGAGTCCACTCCCATCTAATTGCCATGTTCTCATCTGAGAATAATTACATGGAAGAATTGAGCATTAAGCAATCACTGATGTCTCGATCGCAACCTTCCCTGTGTATCGGACATCCTCTGAATTTTCAGCCTCCTCCCACAGCTCAGGCAGGGCTTCCTTGATGTTGTGGATGCTCTCCAGTGCATGGTCTGCACCTTTGACTCTATGTGGTTTGCCCATCTGGATCAAACAGATTAAGGAAGCAACCAGCCGATCAGATAACCATACACTTTCAACTTCAAATTTTAACTGTAAGCTAGAGCTCAACACTTGCATCAAGCAAACATGTAATAAATGGGCTTTATCAGCACTATGTGGAGACCAATGCGTTTGCCTGACTGGATATTGTGAACATTGTCATCAAAGAAAATCTGGAAAACAATTTGTACCAATACACTCTTAGTACAACTCACCAAGAATATTTGCTAAATGCCTATAAGCTTCATGTTAGTCTTTTTACAATGATTCTATCATGCTCACGGCTGAAAAAAAGCATCCCACCGTTCTCTGAGGGTTAAGGTTAGCAATTTTGAGAGCATGCTCCATTGCATCAATGGATCCCCTCGTTGAATTAAGGGACTCAAACAGGGCTAAAGACCCGTGGATGCCGACGCTGAGGTTCCCCCTGAGTGGCACGCTGGGCTGCTAGTCACTGCCCAAGAACATAAACAGAAACCCAGCACTACTTACCTCCCTCCTCGTTAAGAAGGATCCCTCGGGCGGATGAACTAAGAGATCCAAACTGAGGGGGGAGGTAAGTTCATGTAAGCCATAGGCCCCTGGATATTTGCATTTTCAGTGGTTTGCAGGGCCCCATGGCATATCAAAGGAGCCATACAAGGAGCATGTGCTCCCAGTATGACCCTTGTAACTGTCCCCATGCGCTCTCCATATGACCTCCGAGACTTCTTCCCTGAGGACTACTTGCTCTTCAGCAGCTCCTCTATCACCCTAGCTATCTGGGATGAGCCAGCTCTCAAAAGGGAAGCTTGACCTCTCCACCCTCGACCTCAGTAAAACAAGAGCCATAAAAAACCTCTCTCACAGGAAGAGGAGGCTTCAGTAAATGCTCAGACACCATCCACTTCCCCCTTTTTATAGGCAACAAACCAGGAACAATCATTAAAGAGGGGGACCCCGGAATTCGAAATGCCATGCTCGCACCGCCACATGGCGCGTTAGGGAAGAGAGGGCGCATCCCAAGGCATATCGAACATGCCTTTCAGGCCATGACGAAAAATAGAAGATCTCCTTCTGATCTCGAATCAAGAGCTTTAAATGCTAGAAACCGTCTACGAATCTTCGGGATATGGACGGACCTGGAAAATCCCTCTTTGAAAACGACGCCATCCAATAGCGATCGAATGCTTAGCACATACGCTAAATGGACTCACATCGGAAAAGGCCAATGAAATAAATGCCCGGAGAGAAAACGAGGTATTCCTCGGCAAACCGCAAATCGTTTCATCTACTTCGGCAAGAAGCGAACCAAATTCTTGTTTCAGATAAACCGAACTATCCGCCTTACTTCGGCCACAACCGAAGTGTTTCTTTCGCTTCGATCTATCTATTCTGCTTCGGGCGAAGCAGGGATAATATTCCTCGACAAAACCGAGCAGTTTCATACATTGGGGAATCTAGCTCGGCCTCGATTAAGCAGGACATTTAGATCGGAACTGCTAGAAGCCATCCCGTTTTGAAGTGCAGTTCATTCACGATAAGTTACAAGCGGGAAAAAGCTTCAGACAAACAAAGAAATCGTTCGAAAAACGATGACCAAAACAATACATAGAAGAAGATGAAAGATTCATTCATTAAATTTTGATTGAATTACAAAAACAAGAAACAAAAATACATAAGTAACCGTCAAGTATCAGGGTTTGGGTCGGTCCCAGGGTCTCCCTTGGCAACATTTGAAGGAATTTGACTTGATTCGCCCACTTTGAATACAACCGAAGGGGAAACTTTGGGTTCTTCAACGTCAGGCCGAGGACATTCCTCTGGAGCCGCGGCCTCATCCGTGCCCAGGATGGTGTCAAGGTCAACATCCGAAATCTTCTTATATTCAGCTTCTTCGGTTCCGGGGGTACGAGTATCATAAAATTCAGCCTTCAGGAAAGATAGGTCCAGCTTAGGGTATACCCGGGAGATCTTCGCCCGCGTCTCCTCTTCGCCGAACCAGAAGGCATCGGCACAAGCCGCCCTATGTTCCTCAAGAAATTGGGCAGAACTTTTGTACTCCATCGCCGAGGTAGCTTGTCTATTAGCTTCGGCTAATTGACCCTCTAGCTCAGAATTCCTTTGGAGGCTTGAGGCCAACTCCTCTCTCAAGATTCTCGACTAGTTCTGAACCTCGAGCCCAATCCGACCCATCTGCAAACATATAGTCGGTTAAAACCATGACAAAAAGAAAAGGTGCTAGAAATAGATAAGGGGACATCGTACCTCTTCCTCTCACGAGCCATCTTTTCGCTTAGCTCGTGGACCCTATCAAGGGCTTTCAACTTAGCCGCCTTATTCTGCTGAAGACCATCCTTGAGGTCGTTAATCCAAGATTATTTTTCTTCGATCTCTTGCCGAGATTGATCAAGGTCAGCAGTGAGCTTGGCAACTTGATCATGCTGCCATTTTATTCGGCCTTCTCTATCAGCGAGCTTCCTATTCAAGCTGGCGATTTGGTCTAGCTGCCGTCGATGCCTACGTTCTTCCTCATCAAGCCTCTTGTTCCAATTATTTTTCTTCTCGGCGAAGCTCTCTTTCAGTTGCCCCATCTTTCACTGAAACACTGCTGCATAGCCTTCATTTCTTCAGCATATTTTGATTTAATATGTGACAACTCCAAGCATGCCTTATCAGACTGTTCGCGAAAGCCATGGAGCTCCTTGACTTGAATCTCGAGCTGTGAGGCTTTCCTAGCACTAGCTTGATAAGACTTGCTCACCTTCTCGAGATCCCTTTGGACAAATGCCAAAGCCTTAGAGTTTGCTGGTTGATTCTACCCTTTCCCGAAGACTGGCAGCCTCCCTCCTGGCCTGAGCGCAGGCCCCCATGGCCAAGTTTAGGCGCCAACTCAGCGCTCTCATAATTAAGGCATTCTGCAGGAAGGATATGTGTGAGAAAACACGGCCGAGCCAACCAGTTAAAAGTTTGTTACCTTGACACAATGACTTACTCGGGAGGCGTAGTTTGTGGCGATCTTCATAAGAGTGGGGTTGTCGATTTCGGGAAGGAGATAAACATCCTTTGGCACCCCGACCCGCCCGAAAGCCGCCTCAACGATATCCTCTATGGCAGACTCATCCACCGAGGAACTCTCTCCCGTGCGCAGCACGGACCGCATCAAAGCAGCAAACATATCCTCTACCTCTAGATTGTGGGTAAGGAAATTAACAGCCGAAGAATCGACTCGAGGAACTTCGGCCTGAGGAACTGTCATCCGTCTGGCCTCCTCCATTAAGACTTTAACTTGCGAAGCCTCAGATACTTCGGCTCCGGCTAGGGGAATTTCGACCTGAACATCCCTTCGATCGGTGGCTCTTCTTCTTCTCCCTCTTCTTCAAGCACCTCTTCATCCTCGACAAGCTCCATCAAAGCCTTGGTTTCCTCCGCGACTTCTTCCAATACTTCGGGAGAAAGTCCTCCAACGGAGAATCCTTCACGGGCTCCGTTTGCCGACTCAATTTCCCCCTCAACCTCCGCCGGCTCCCCCTCGAGCAGCTCCACTTGAGCCTCGACGGCGGCGACTACCTCCTTTGCCCCCTCAATTAAAGCAGGGGCCTCTCCTTCATCCATGCGCAGTCTTAGGACTGCCAACATCTGATAAATGAGGTCCACCAGCCTCAGGCGAGGGAATCGCCGGATGGACTGGTGACATCCCCTTGGGGTCATCTGATACAACAATGATCTGGAGGGAAGGAATTTCAATAGCTTCCTTCAAACTCCTCCTGACTGTCGGTTCCTCCTCCGCTACCATACCTCCTTTCGGCAGGGAGGGCTCACCCACCGTGGCCGGCGCACCCACTTTCCCCTTTTTTCGGAGTGGAGGAATGGCGGTTGGCGTTGTCTTTCTTAGGCTCCTTTTAGTGGGGGCCGGAAAGGCGGGACCTTTTCTTAGGCTTGTGCTTGTCACCAGAACTAGATCCCCTATGTCGTTTGCCCAGCTCGTTCATTTGACCCACAAATGCCGACCTCTCAGCTGAAAGCACAGCAAATGGTCAGTTAAATCGCCATAAAACTGTCTAGGTATATCGATTGCAAAAAAAAAGGGAAAGAAACTCACCCTGAGGATCAATAGAACTCAACCCGGCGAACCGAGCTATTCTCATACCTCGGCGAACCGAGCTACTCCGATACCTCGGCAAACCGAGCCACTCTAATGCTTTGGCAAACCGAGCAATCCTCGCGCCTCGGTCGGACCGAGGTACTTAAGCACCTCTGCGGAATCAAGCACGGGAAAATTCGAAATTCATAATAGCTAAACAAGATTTCAAACGGGGAATTATGCAAACAATACAGAAGTGGCCTAAGGGCTATAAAAGTGGCCTAGGGTCTACAAAACCGCTGAATCTCAAGGCATCAACAGCTCTTCCAACCGTCGATTTCCTAACTAACTAGATACTGGCCACACCGGCCCCTTAACAAACTTGATTCGAATCCGATTCGAATCACAACGATTTTCGGACCCCTTATGACGTGCCCAAGGAATCAGATGATCACCTATAAATACCACAGTCCTGAAGCCTCTCAGGTACGCGTTCATTAACTCTCATACTGAAAAACTTCATTAAAGCTCGAGCAGAGCTCTGAGTTCTCAGAAGAACACATATCTAGAGGAACTCTTCTGCGAGAGCCTTCTCTCATATCTACTTGCTGTGAATTTTCACTGATTGGGCGTCGAGGGTCTTTCGCAGAGGGCCACCCCAAAACATCCTCTGCATGAGGACGGTCTTGCAGGTTCACCCGGGCGAGAGACCAGCGTCGGATCCGGAGCCAGGCTGCATCCGAGTCGAAGAGCGGATTTCTACGGCAACACGTTGTTATTGGGTTTGGTGATAGGTTGTTCAGAGAAGATTTAAGGTTTCTTCTTTCTGGAAAAATGTATGATAGATAATTCAACTTGGAGAGGAATCAAATCTAGGGTTCTGGAACCATAACTTAACTGAAATGGGACATACATCGTGAAACAGGTTGGCAATCATTACCATAGCCTATATATCCATGGAGAATGATGATCTACCACCAAGATATTGCGTGTACAAAGATGCAATCGTGAACTCTTTTCTGTTTCTTATCATTTTTATCTTACTCATGGAATTTAACGCACTGCTCTCTGTGAGAGAGAAAGAAAACAGAATCTCCAAATGAGCTCTTTCTTTATTGAACAAAAAGAAAGAAAAGCGATCAAGTTTCCATGTAGCAGTGCCAATAATTATTACTAAGCAAGTATGTTTAGATTGAGGGCTCTTGCTTTGGACACAGACACCTGTGAACACCATCCCAAAAAAAGGAAGGCTAAAGCTATTGTGCCCTACTTCACGGAACTTGAAGGGAACAATTATACACTTATGGCCCTGAATTTGAATGAGAAGGATTGAAAGAGTTAAAAGTTATGGATTTATCAGCTTGGTCTACATTTTTTGTGGAATTTTCCCAAGAATGTTGGAAAACAGGCCTAGAGGAGCCACAGATGCTTAGGTGGTACCAATGTTGAATTTGTTGAGTGAAATGAATTTACATGTTTTCATGGCCAGCTCTCATTCAGCTGGATTCAAATTGGCGGACAAGAAGGGAGAAATGATTGACACTAAATTAGACTTCAGAAAGTTAGAGCTTTCTATAGGACATTGTGAAGTAAAGATGCTTCTTGCAGTTTGGTTAAGAGTTGAAAAGCAGCAAGGCAAGAGGATCCGCTATCTCCCAATGTTCATTCTGGTCCAATGGTATCAATGGTTTGGCCTTATGGTGCTAGGTGAAAGCTGTGTTCAAAGGACTAGATGCAAAAAGACAAGAACTTAGATTTCCAACCCATAATTCAATCCTCTCTGCATGGGGAACTTTTGGAATGGGAAATTACCCTTATTGACCTGCTGGCAGCTAATAATGGGAAATTATTTTCTGCTAGACTGAAGAGTTCCAAGGAATAAAATTTTGTCAACTATCTAAGCATGATATGACATAATCTATTTGCAATCCTTACTGCATTTTACATTGTTTATGTTTCTTATGTGGAATTTATCAGGCCAGATTGTTTACAAGAAATTGAAAGAGAGGACAGACCAGTTCACTGCAAGAGGCCTAGTCAGGACAGAAGAAAGTAAAATTAAAATTGGGGGCGCCAACGATGTTTTTGTAGGTGATATAAGAGATGCTGAAAGTGTTGCTCCAGCCGTCCAAGGAATTGATGCGCTCATAATCCTCACAAGCGCTGTGCCAAAGATGAAACCAGGGTTTGACCCAAGCAAAGGTGGAAGGCCTGAATTCTATTTTGAAGAAGGATCATACCCCGAGCAGGTGAATTCCACATTTGATTTCTAGTGAGCCATGATTGCTGTTTCCTTTTCCCCATTAATTTATTGGTTATTTCTGGCTTTTAAGGTTGATTGGATCGGTCAAAAGAACCAGATAGATGTTGGTAAAGCTCGCTCTCTCCCTTTCTCTCTCTCTTTCTTCTCTCTCTCTCACCCACTTTTTGTGTTGCTCTTAGTAGCTGGGTGCTTTGGTGCACCCGCTTCCAAGTGTCCTCAGAAACTCATCCCTCAACAGCTTCTTAAGTGTTTTTTTATTAATTTGTTTTTAAAAAAGGTGTTTCCCATACCTGTTTCTGGTAACTAAGAACTGTTTCTCAAGGAAATTCCTTGTTAAACTGCCTAGCAACCATGTTTGCATTTTAGCTTGATCATTAAGATTCTTCGCTATACCTTCTCACTTTCTCCTTATTGTGCAGCTAAAGTTGTTGGCGTGAAACAGATTGTTTTGGTTGGGTCTATGGGTGGAACAGATGTCAATAATCCATTGAACAACATTGGGAATGGGAATATATTAGTAAGTAGTCAGATTTGCTGCCCATGTTCATGTTTTATATTTCTGCTTAAATGTGTCATTTGTCAAGTTGATGGTATCCCCTTTCCTTCCTCTTATTTTATTCAAGTTTTGTTTTCTTCATAATTTTCTTGATATTTATCAAGGAAGGAAACCCTCTCCATCTTTCTATCTAACTTGCACATATTCTTTCGGAATTTTGGAGTTTAACTCAGACTCCTGCACTATCATCTTTTATATAATTAGTGAATTCATTGTAGAAGTTTTGGCTGATTAATAAAAAAAGAGATGCATTAGAAAAAATATACACGGTTGAGAAGGCATTATTCTTTGGGCGATTCATTCTGAATCTTAGTTTGCTTATGAGGCTTCCTCTCACACCTGCAGAACCTTTGAACTCTAGGACCAGCTTAAGGGCCGAAGAGTTTCAGATAATGATATATAATGCTTATAATGGCCAGTACACAGATGCGAGGATTGATTGTGCTTAGAACCTCTGACCGAGGGGAAAACCGGACCAATTGAAAACAATGTGAAGTGTTTTCTTGATAACGATGTCGATGTGCAATGCTTTCTTGATAACTGAGTCCCATGATAATTATGTTTCAATAAAAAATGCCCCATATGGCATGTATGGTACAGCAATTGCTGGCATTTTTTTTGAGTCACTCTGATCCTACATATCACATTAGTAAAGTTAATAACTATCATTCATTAAAGGCATATTATGCTTCATCAATTGGATTAACTAGTTCTCCGAAGAATAATGTAATCATGCATCCACATTAAGTTTCCTTGAAAATCATAAAATATCAAAGATCTATGCGCTCAAGTTCGGCTGTTTTACATCTCTCTGCAAGCACTTTTCGCAATTGCTCTTCAGTGCACTTAGTTGAGGAGTTTATTAAGAAACATTTGTGCATTGCGCAATAAGAATATTAGGACATACAGGAGAAAACCTAAAACAAGCTTTCATGCTTCTATTGTATCAATACAAATTTGTAATTCTGTATCATTTTTATTGTGGAAATAATTTTGTAGATATAAATGTAAGGCCCAAAAACTTATCTCTGCCATGGCATCACAACCATGACAGATGTGTCCGGAAGTTGAGAAGGCAAGAAGTATGACTTCTCGCTAGTTCATATTATCTTTATGCTGTCCAAAATACTCTTCTGAATATTTTCCTTTTTCAACATAAGTTTTAATGACCGGATCTGTGAATGCAAAAGCTGATGATGTTTCCACATGTTTGCAGGTGTGGAAGCGGAAGGCAGAACAATATTTAGCAGAATCTGGAATACCATACACAATTTAAGGTAGAACGTTATCTGCATGGATTAACAAAATGTAACAAAATGTGACTGTGCTGGTTGCTTGCAGCTATACATTCAAGTAATTCAATATGCCCCTGTTTGGAGGTGACTTTCTATAGTTCCATATATGCATGTCCTTTGAACGGTTCATGATTTCAGCAATGATTAATTCCACACTCAAGAAATCATTTGGTGTTATATTTGGAATTGCAAATCTAATTAATTGCTTGTCAAGTCATTTCCTTTTGAAGAAGTAACTTTTTTCATTATGGAATCGTGTTCACTGGCTATGGTCATGGTTGGGTAAAGAAATGCATTTCATGAATAAAGCTGGGATGTTATTAATGTTCTACCAGGTGGTTAGATAATGAGAGGGAAATTCCTTGCTTCATAGTTTGTAAACTGGAAAATGAAGTCTGTTACTATTAGTGGTAAAACATTTTCTTTGGGGGGGGCAAGCAGTGGTTTCCATAAGTAGCTGTTCCTCCAACATCTGCTGCTGGGGGGTGGCTAACTACTGTCCCAAACGAGGTCGTGAAAAGACTCTTCCATTATGGAAGTAATGGACTAGTAACACTGTTTCTAAGAAAAAATATTTCTGTTTCACTTTAATTAGAGGGATCAAACTTTGGCCTAACACAAGTGAAATCTTATGTAAATATTCTAAACATGATTGGCAATCAGCTATCAGAGGACCCAATATTTCTTCATCTTTCTTTCAGGGCTGGAGGATTACAGGATAAAGATGGGGGCCTGCGGGAATTACTAGTAGGCAAAGATGATGAATTGCTCAAGACAGAAACCAGAACAATTGCTCGAGCTGATGTTGCAGAAGTCTGCATTCAGGTATTGAAGCTAGCCACTGGCACATATAATTTTCTTCATCTATAATCATATGGGACCTTCTATCATTCATTGTTCTTGCGGAGTTTCTAATGTTCCATTTTTCCGTTGGATTAAGAGTATATGACCCATTGGAACAAATTTTAGAGATTATTAGGAACTTATGTGCATACAATATGTGACGTTAAATGTGCTTCAGCTGCTTCTAAGGGGAATCCAAATTACTCTGTGGACAGGCACTGCTGTTTGAGGAGGCCAAGTTCAAGGCATTTGATCTGGCATCCAAACCAGAGGGCACAGGAACACCAACGACAGATTTCAAGACACTCTTCTCCCAGATTACCACTCGTTTCTGAGACTGTCAGCAGCCATATTTTTAAAGTGTAATCACTACTCTTGAGGGAAGATTAAGAAATGAATATTTATTTGCTTTTGCTGAAAATATGTGATGCCATTAGCCCATGTGAGTTTCATCCCTTCTTTACAGAATTTTGTACCATCATCATTTTTGAGTAATAAATTGTGCACTTCTATGTTATTCTATTTGAAAAGAGTGTTTGTATATACATAGAGGAAGTCTTGCAAAGCGTTGAGAAGACAAGATGCATCTACGCTCAGCAATGAGCTATCCAGAGCAAGTGCTTTTAAGCTTTCTAAGATAACACTTATCTGACTAAAATTCGCACGGCCTACTAGGTCAATGATTAAGATGGTTGTTTTGCTTTAGAATTTTTCTTAAAATCGGGATGCAAGTAACAAATAAGCTCAAAACAATTTTTGTTATTAAATTAGAAATTATCATATGATCATAAAAGACTATTGACCGCGATGCTCTTTCACAGAACTACAACAACCACCAATAATAATAATATAATAATAATAATAACACAATCCAGAGAGAGAGAGAGAGAGAGAGGAGGATGTTTAATTGATCAAAGAAAATAACAAAACCAAATCCGGACAGAAGATCAATTCACTAATAAAAATTTTAGACAAATCAATAATATTCTTAATTAAACTCCGCCAAAGCCTGTTCCATACCCGAATAAAAGAGGATTGCGTTAGGTAACTGGTAGTCAACGTAAAATTCCGTTAAATCCCCTAAAACATGAGTCTATTAAATCAAACTATGCGAAGAACTAGAACATCTCCGTTAAGAGACGTGTTGCATCTGCCAATGAATGCGATGATAAATGAGTAAGGGTTTCTGCATTACGGACCAGTGCAGATAAAAAGTTAGTCCATGATAATCAACTTAGAGTAGTAACTTGAAACATAGGAATACTAGCAGGTAAAGCAATAGAGACAGTGGACACTATGATTAGGAGAAAAGCAAATATAATATTTTTATAAGAGACTAAAAGGGTAGGTGAAAGATCTAGAGAAATAAAGGTTACAGGATATAAATTATATTACATTAAAAACATAAAAATAGAAATGGAATAGGAATAATTATATAAAAAATTTTAAGGAATACGTTGTTAAGGTAAATAGGAAAGAAGACCAGACTATATAACTAAAACTTATAATTAAGACTAATATAATTAATAATATTATATATGCACTACAAGTAGGATTAGACAAACAAACTAAGACATAATTTTGGAAAGACATGGATGAAGAAATGCAAGAAATACTACAAAAAGAAATGATATATATGAAAGAAAATTTTAATAGACATGTAGGTAAACAGAAGGATCGATATGAAATGGTACATGGAGAATATAGATTTGGAGATATGAATGAAGTTGATATGAGCTTATTAGATTTGCAGTGGCGTATGATTTAACAATAGCAAACATTTGTTTTAGAAAAAAAAAAAGAACATTTAATAACAAATGAAAGTGGATCTAATAAAAGTCAAATAAACTTTTTCTTATTAGGAAGGTAGATAAAATAACATGCAAAAACCGTAAAGTTATTCCAAAAGAAAGTTTAACTTCACAACATAAGATAATGGTAACAGACATATGGATAAAAATAAAATATAAAGTAAAATATAAAACTATTAATTTAAAAATTAAATAGTAAAATTGAAAGGAGAAAAACTAGAATTATTTAAAGAAAAGTTAGTAAGAGAAACAACTATGAATATAGATAGTGATCCCAACTTAATGTGGGAAAAAGCAACTAAATGTTTAAAAAATATAGCAAAAGAAGTTTTAGGAGAATTAAATGGAGTAGAACTATTAGGAAATGAAACTTGGTGGTAGAATAAGAAAATTTAAGCTGTCGTGAAACTTAACACTACAAGGGGAAAAAAATATTGCGATACCCAAATGTGTCGCTAATGCATCGCTAAACATGGTATTGCGACGCAATAGCGACGCAATGACGACATCGCTCAGATGTTCATCGCAATCTCAATTTGTCACAATTGCATCGCGGCACAGCGACTCTCTGCGACGCAACAATACGTCGTAATATTGCGACGCATCCAAATGCGTCGCTAAATTTAAAACTAATTTTTAATATTTAAAATTATTATTAAATATTGCGACGCATTCAATTGCATCGCAATATTGCGACGCATTTAGTTGCGTCGTAATATTTAATAATAATAATTTAGATATATAGCGACACAATTTGAGTCGCTAATGCATCGCTAATAAATTTTTTTTTAATTATTGCGATGCCAGGTCATTGCGTTGCAATATTTAATAATAATTTAGATATAATAGCGATGCAATTTGAGTCGCTAATGCATCGCTAATAAATTTTTTTTTTAATTATTGCGACGCCAGGTCATTGCGTCATAAATTTAATAAAATATTTAAAATATTAGCGATGCAATTTCAATCGCTAATGCATCGTAATTAATTTTTTAAAAAAAAATAAAATATTAAAAATTAAAACGGTTAATACAATTTCGTTACATTTAAATATTGATCGAAACATTCTTCACTCATATTGATCCAAACAATAATTATTTAATTTTTAAAAATAATTAACATATTAAAATTTTGAAGTTTTCATGTACAACATATAAAAAGAAAAAAAAATACATCAAGAATCTGAGTGATCACGTGGAGGCTGGAGACCCTGCGACAAGCGGCTAACCATATCCTGCAAATGACGCATCTGATCTCGCACGTCTGCAAGCTCCTGATCCCGGCCTCGCATACGCTGCTCGAACTCGTGCTCGACCTCTTGCCGAACCTCCTGACAAACGTCCTGCCGAACCTCCTCCGTAATAGATCTTCGAATGTCGTCTAAACGCTCGGCAAGAATATCACCAGAAAATCGCGAGCTGGAGGCCTGATGGGGAAAATATGAAGAAGCTCTAGTGCCCAGACTATAGACCCTGCGGTCTCGCGGCTGGGCACCAACAGCCTCCAAAAACACACGCCGACTCTCCTCTGCTGAGAGTTCGATGGGCATCTCCCCATCAGTGGAGTCGACCTGCGATGCCTGGGAGCGAAGCTCCTCGACTCGTGTCTTTGAATTATAAAATCAACAATAAATGAGTTAATAAATTTCTCGAAATAAAATTTTAGAAATTAAACAGATACTACATAAAGCTAATTTCTTACCACAACCTCCCGTGATCGCGTGTCAACCCAGGAACCGTCCCTCCTGGTGTGTGTCGCCCTGAATAGACAAAACTCACCAGGATCTCCGCCCTCCTGCTCAGACTATAACAATAAAAAATTGATATTAATACAAATATTTGTAAATAACTAAATTAGTAATTAAATTATTTATGTTTTCATACCATACAGCGTCTGTGCTCCTGAATCGAAATGGAGCCCGAAGTATGGCGGGAGAGACCCATGCCAGGACCACCCTTCTCGGATCGACGGTTCATGCTGGCTGATGCAGACCTCCTGCGCCAACCATCGGACTGCCAGACCTGCTGCCACTCGTGCTAAATACCCTCTGGTACATGCGCAGGACGCTGACCCGATGACCTCCAACGATGAAGCATGTTGGAGTATCGGCATCCCCTAAGAGCCTCCCATGCTGCCCTAATGGCATCATGGCTGGCAGGGTCCCACGTAAACTTTTTCTATATTAAAATAAACAGTTAGTTTTAGAATTTATTAAGATTAAGAAATTTTATATCAGTGATAAATTATATTTAATAAGTTTACCTGAAACTCAGAAAAATAAAACTCCCTCGTGGCTGGAGATACGTGGCGCCAATCGTAGCCACTGGGATCTGCACGCCTCTGAAATACGGCGCTAATGTGACTGGATACATGATGCTGCTCAATAAATCTGTTAAAAATATATGTTTATAAGTAATTGACTTAAAAACATAAACACATATTTTTAATTAGTATACTTACAGCCCATGAGCATCAAGTCGAAGCACGGTGCGACCGATGGTGGAAGAACTCTCGGAGGTATGTGCCGATCAGCTGGATGGTAATACCAATGCAGGGTCACCGCTAACTGCTGGAGAGATCAAAGGTTGTGTGATGTGTGGAGATCCGAACTCTCCATCTCCAAAGCTCATGTGATCTGATGCAGCAGGGCTACATCCCTACTCACTCCGTATGTCATCGATAGATCTACCTCTGTCCGTCATACTGAAAATACTAAAGATTCATGCAATTAAATTATGATTAATGATTGACTATGTAAAAATTTAACACTTATAAAATAAAGTTAAATTTAAAAAAACCTCTATGTTTAATCGGTGTCATTTATTTCGTGAAATGTTGGTTCAACATCCGATGCCGTATCGGACTGCGATTCAGTTTCATTATCATCGGAAGAAAACCGAACATTTGCATCCGCAATTTCTTGGACATCACCATTTGAATCTCTAAGTGATGTTTCAGGAGCCCTTGTGTCGTCCTCAATTGCATGCATTTCCATCTCATCCTCTTGAAATGCAGGGCACTCGACTGATTGACTTGATGAACTCTCCTCTAATAAGATTGTTGAACGTGGGACGATTTTAGAAACAACCCACTAACCTCGCTTATCGTTGCGCAAACTTGGATATCCGCAGTAAAACACTTGCTGAGCTTGGGATGCAAGGATGAATGGGTCATATTTCTGCAATCTTCATCGATGGTTCACTTCAACCAAATTGTAGTCATTACGAACCCTTTTGCCCACAGGAACTGTCGGATCGAACCAATCGTAATAAACAATACAGTTCGTTTCATAGGCCAACCGGGATATTCAACTTCAACCACCGCTACTAACTTTCCGTAATAATCCTGCATATTTGCTCCAACACTTTCTCCTTTAACGCACACGCCCCAGTTCTGCGTGCCTCTTGAAGCTGCTAATCGTTTAATCTGAAATTTGTACCCATTAACAAAATAGCCAGTAGAGGTTGTTACGGTCTTCAATGGCCATTGTGATAGACATTTAATGAAAATATTATCGGTTGGGGACCATGGACCGTTTACCTATAAATTAATAAGCTATTCACAACCAATTCGAAAAATTAAAGCCATTATTGAAATTGATTGAGTGATACTACTCACAAATTCATAAAACCAGTAAGCGAACTCCGTTTCTAACTTCTGTCCAATTGCAAATTGACTGATGTCGGGATTCATCTGTCGTTGTCTATCACAATACATCATTATGGGATGATAAGGATTAAAACTGATGTTAGCAATTAAATATTGTGGTATATTATAATTTAAATTAGAAGTTCCAATTAAGCATTAAAGTATACACTTACTCAATATATGGATCAACTTCTCTACAGTTTATTAGGATATAATAATGTGCTGCATTATACTCCATATCGCTAAGATTTCTTGACTTCTGCCCCCCAAATGAACGGTCGATACCTTTAAAAATTGATATTCTACCGTCATTAGGTTCTCCTTCGTCCACACATACGTCATCGTTACGATCAAGATTGGCTCTTCGTGTGGACGTGACCCTCAAAGTAATGCGAGGCAAAAGCTGAAACTTCTTCGACCAAGTGTGCATTGCATATAGAACCTTCAACCCTTGCCTTATTACGCACATTATTTTTTAACTTCTTAAGGTACCTATATGTAAAGTTGAGATAAAAAATTAACCAATTTTCTTGCAATGAAATAATATTTGAAATGTCAATATGTCTTAATGATATATATTTACCTCTCGAAAGGATACATCCAGCGATACTGTACGGGACCAGCTATGCTCGCTTCGTATGGCAAGTGAACCGGTAAATGCTCCATTGAGTCAAAAAAACTGGAAGGAAATATTTGCTCCAGCTTGCATAAAATAATTGGAATTTCCTCCTCAAGCCTTGCCATGGATGCAGAAGTAATGACTGTAGCAGACAACTCTTTGAAGAACAAGCTGAGCTCTGTCAATGTCTTCCAAACATGTTGCGGAAGCAACTCACGAAAAGCTATAGGCAATAACCGTTGCATGAAAACATGGCAGTCGTGACTCTTCATGCCGAACAACTTGAGCTTATGCATGTCCACACACCTACCGATATTTGAGGCATAACCATCTGAAAATTTTAACCTCTAAGCCAGTTACATAAAACTTCTCGTGAATTTCTGTCAAGAGTGTAACAGGCTTTAGGATAGGTCCCGTCGGTACTCCTCCTCAAATCACCTCTTCTGCAATATTGATTAAGTTCTTCTCTTGACTTTGCAGTGTCTTTTGTTTTTCCCAGGATGTTTAGCACCGTGTTAAATATGTTATCAAAAAAAATTTTCTCGATATGCATAACATCCAAGTTGTGCCGGATGAGATTTGTGCTCCAATAAGGCAAATCCCAAAATATACTCGCTTCTTCCAGTTATGTTCTTTACATATACAGCCATTTATTCTATCTGCATCTAGTTTCCAAGCATATCTCAACCCCAAATGCTCTATAGTATCAAATATCCGTGCCGGACCTAACCGGTTCGGCGAATTTTGTGACTGCTTTGTTCTTCCGGAAGGCGATCAAGTTACGCCTGTAAGGATGATTTGGGAGCAAGAACTTCCTATGATTATCAAACCATGACTACTTACCACTCTTCTGCAATGTAAATGCATCCGAATCATACATACAATGAGGGCATGCCAGACGTCCAGTAGTGCTCCAACCAGACAACATTGCATATGCCGGGAAGTCACTTATTGTCTACATCAAAGCAACTCTCATGATGAAATTCTGTTTCATAGAAATGTCGTAGGCTATGACTCCTGTTTCCCACAACATTTTAATTCGGCCACCAACGGTTGCAGGAAGACATCAATCTTTTCCTTTGGATTTGATGGTCCTGGAACCAAAACTGTCAAAAACATTGCAGTATCTTTCATGCACTTCCATGGAGGAAGGTTATATACAGTCAGTATCACAAGCCAACATGAATATTGTTGCCCCACTTGACCGAATGGTTGGAAGCCATCGGTACAAAGACCTAATCTCACATTCCTGATATCTTCAGCGAAATCAGGATGATTTTCATTGAAATGCTTCCAAGCTTTTGAATCTGATGGATGCCGCATTTCATCCTCTTTAGATTCATGTTCGGCATGCCATCTCATATCAGCAGCTGTAGCCTCAGATCTGTATAATCTCTACAGGCGTGGAGTAAGAGGAAAGTAATGCATCCTCTTGTAAGGAACACTTTTCCTCCTACTTGTACTAGCTCCCCCCTCGCCGTTTTTGTACCTCGATTGCCCACAAATCTTACACCATCTCAGCTCCGAGTCTTCACCCCAATATATCATACAATTGTTCAAGCAACAATCGATCTTATTAACCGGGAGCCCAAGCCCATGCAACAACTTCTTCGTTGAGTAAAAACTGTCTGCTACAACATTATCATTTGGCAAAATTCCTTGATTAACCCAGCTACAGAATTAAACGTCTTTTCTGATAATCGATGTTCTGCCTTAATATTCAACAACCGAGCAGCCGTAGACAACTAGGAATGACCCTCACAACCAGGATACAATTCTTGATTTGCAGCACGTAACATATCATAAAATTGCTGTGCATCTAGATTTGGTTCTTCCATAAATGTATTCTGATTGAATTCATTACCCGATGCATTCATCACCATTTCTTCATATGTGTTTAGATTCACAAATGGTTCATCAACGGGAATTGACACTTGTTGGCTTGTAACAACTGCTGGAATTTCCTCTGGTTCACCATGACAGTACCAAACATCGTAATCAGGAACAAACCCCTTTTTACACAAATGCACCTTAACAGTTTCGACATCTCTGTACGCTTTATTCTGACACCTGTGATAGTTGCATGTGCACCTAATCCTAGGTCCATCCATCCATTCAGGTTGGCTACATACAAATGCGATAAATTCTTCCAATCCATTCAGAAAATCTGGATTAAGCAAGCCATCTTTTATCCTTGCATACATCCACGAGCGAGTCCCGCTCATTTTTGATCGACTTATACAATTTCTGGTAAACCATTAAAGAAAACCACATTATAAACTATATTAGCATTACTAAATATATAACTAAATTATTTCTTTTACACAACTAAGGTTAATAACAACCATTTAAATAATTTATAACTAAACCAATTTTTTTTAGACAACTAAGGTCCCTACCCTGCAAGGCCGGGCCACGGCTACGATCCTTGGTGTGCTAGCAAGGACCGAGGCACAGGTTCATTCCAGGCTAATGCTAGGGCTTGAGTTCGGTCGGGCCGCAAGGCGGTCCATTCAATCATGAGACTTCACAAGCATTCAAGTGTCCTAAATTAATTCCACCTTCACTCCATGTCTAAAAGGTAAGGCCCTATCTCATTCAAGAATATTTTTTGTGATATGTTATTCTGCTATTAATTATCATCGATCGGTTACGTTAAAATTTCAGCAGCATTTCTCCATATGTTCTCCTAAATGTGTGGCATATATGCCACACTAGGAGAACGTATAGGCAAATACAAACCGCAATCTCAACCAACGATGATTAATAGCAGACTAATATATCGCAAAAAATATTCTCAAACTGTCCACCAGGACAATTTAAGAATTGCAAGACTAAGTCTTATAAATTCTCAAATGGGTCTAAAGGTTATAGTGCTGTGATTAATAATATGGAAATCCGAAGACAATCGAACTTATGCTTGTTATTCTTAACTCTTATCAATTATACTATATAGGAATAGTGTTCTATATATATATAGTCACTGACTTCTTAATATTATTATGTCGAATATAAATGTTTGTGAAGACTAAAATATAATAATTAAAACTACTAATTTGTTGCTAAAAATTAAATAATAATACAACAAGACTTTCTATCTAGCATAACATAATTTAATGCATCATTCAATTTGAAGCAGAATGTAAATAATCAAGACATAACAATTGTAAATAACTACAAATGCACAAATATTATTGCATAAACAGCTATAAAGAAATGAAAAGCTATGACTGCAATTTTGAAATTAGTTAATCTAAAGAGTTATGGTTAATGAGCTAAATTAGTTGACCTAAATAGCTAAGCTAATTCAGCTCGACCTATCTAAAGAGTTTTGATTGATGATCTAAAGAGATAAGGTTGATGGTCTAAAATCAGCTTACTTGAGAAGTTAAAACTGATAAGATAATTAATTGACCTAAATAGCTACGATTTATGAGTTTAATCAGTTGATTTAAAGAGTCATGATTGATGAGCTAAATCAGTCTATCCAAAGAGCTACGACTAATGACATAAATTAATTAATTTATAACTAATCTAATAAAAAATTAGATTAGTAGTCATATTTTTTAAAAAAATTAAGTTGCTCATGTTTTAAAATATATTTATTTTTTAATATTTATCATCAAATTATTTAAAAATATTTTTAAAAATAATAAAATATGATAGAATCTAATTTTTTTGTGTTAATTTTTTTTCAAGAGTGTTATTTTTTTTTAATTAAAGGGGCCGGGGGTGAGGAAAACCCCCTAGCTATTAATTTTTTAAAAAAAATTAAGTTACCCATGTTTTAAAAATATATTTATATTTTTTAATATTTGTCATCAAATTATTTAAAAAATATTTTAATATTTGTCATCAAATTATTTAAAAATATTTTTTTAAAAAATAAAATATAATAGAATCTAAATTTTTTGTGTTAATTTTTTTCATTAGTGTTAAATTTTTTTTTTCTAAGGGGCCGGAGGGTGGGGAAAACCCCCCTAGCTGTTACTTTTTTTAAAAAAAAATTAAGTTGCCCATGTTTTAAAAATATATTTATATTTTCTTATATTTATCATCAAATTATTTGAAATATTTTTAAAAATAATAAAATATGATAGAATCTAATTTTTTTTGTTAATTTTTTTATGAGTGTTATTTTTTTTTAATTGAAGGGGCCGGGGTGGGGAAAAGCCCCTAGCTGTTAATTTTGTTTTATTTATTTTTTTTGGCCTGACCATCGTGGCCAGGCCAGGGCAGCGGCCGTGGCCGGAGAAGACGAACGGGAGGGGGGTGGGGAAACCCCCCCCATAACCATTTTTTTTTTCGGTGGCCTGACCACCGTGGCCAGGCCACAGCGGCCGTGGTCGGAGAAGACGGCCACGGATGTGGCCGTGGCCATAGAAGACGAAGGGGGGTGGGGAAAACCCGTGGCCGTAGAAAACGAAGGGGGGTGGGGAAAATCCCCCCTCCAAACTGTAATTTTTTTTTGGTGGCCTGGCCACCGTGGTCAGGCCACGACAGCGGCTGTGGCCGGAGACGGCCACGGGCCTGGCCGTGGTCGGAGAAGACGAAGGGGGGGTGGGGAAACCCCCCCCCCCCCAAACTATAAATTTTTTTTTTGGTGGCCTGGCCACCGTGGCCAGGCCATGGCAGATGGCCACGGCAGCGGAGAAGACGAAGGGGGGTGGGGAAACCCCCCCCCCAACTGTAATTTTTTTTGGTGGCCTGGCCACCGTGGCCAGGCCACGGCAGCGGCCGTGGCCGGAGAAGACGGCCACGGCCGTGGCTGTGGCCGGAACCAATTTTTTTTAAAAAAAACAATTGAGGAGAGAAGGGAGGGTTACCTCGGTCGAGAGGGGACGCCGCCGGAGTGGGGGAGCTTCCGCCGGGGAGAGACGGGGGGAGCCAGAGGAGCGGACGGACGGCGGCGGCTAGGGTAAGAAGAGGAAGAAGAGAAGAGAAGGAAGGGGGGGCCGGCCCGACCAAGCGTTATATAGTGGTGATTAGCGACGCATACATGCGTCGCTAATCACTCGCTATTTTTTTTAAATTTATTATGGATTAGCGACTCAAAAATGCATCGCTAATCCATCGCTAATTTGGCTTTTTTATTATTTTATGCAAAACTTAGCGACACAACTAATTGCGTCGCTAATGAGTCGCTAATTTGGCGCCAATGTCCGGCAGAAAAATAATTTTATTTTCTAGAAAATTGCATCGCTAATGCGTCGCAATATTTTTTAAATATTATAACTGAAAAATTATATTTTCTAAAAATAATTGCGACGCATATATTGCGTCGCAATATTTTTTAAAAATTTTTAATTAAATTTATTTTTTTAACAAACATTGCGACGCAATACATGCGTCGCAATATTAAAATTATTTTCTCTAAAAAAATTATTTTTATTTTCTAGGAAACTGCATTGCTAATGCGTCGCAATATTTTTTAAATAATTATAACTGATAAAAATTATATTTTCTAAAAATAATTGCGACGCATATATTACGTCGTAATGTTTTTTTAAAATTTTTTATTACATTTATTTTTCTTAAAAACATTGCGACGCAATAAATGCGTCGCAATATTAAAAATTGTTTTCTTTGAAAAAATTATTTTTATTTTCTAGAAAATTACGTCGCAAATATGTCGCAATATTTTTTAAATATTTGTACCTGATTAAATTTATATTTTTTAAAAATAATTACGATGCAAATATTACGTCGCAATATTTTTTATAAATTTTTTAATTACATTATTTTTCTAAAAAATATTGCGATGCAATACATGCATCGCAATATTAAAATTTATTTTCTTTGAAAAAATTATTTTTATTTTCTCAAAAACTGCGTCGCTAATGCGTCGCAATATTTTTTTAATAATTATAATTGATAAAAATTATATTTTCTGAAAATAATTGTGACGCATATATTGCATCGCAATGTTTTTTTCATTTTTTATTACATTTATTTTTATTAAAAACATTGTGACGCAATAAATGCGTTGCAATATTAAAAATTATTTTATCTAGAAAAATTATTTTTATTTTCTACGAAATTACGTCGACCGATCACGGACCGTGGCGATCGGACCGATCGACGACGATCCGACGGTTACGATCGATCCAAGCCATGATCCTTGACCGTTGCGTCGATCGATCCCGGACCGTTGCGATCGGTCCGAGATCGCCGACGATCCGATGGTTGTGATCGATTCAAGCCATGATCTCGATCGGCCACGATCGATCTCGGACCGTTGCGATCGGTCCGATCGCCGATCGATCGTGGACGGTTGCGATCGATCCAGCCCTGATCGAACCCGGTCGGCGATGAACGATCTCAGACCGTCGCAATCGATCCGATCGGCGACGATCCGACAGTTGCGATCGATCCAAGCTGTGATCTCGAACCGTTGTGATCGATCCGATCGGCGACGATCCGACGGTTGCGATCGATCCAAGCCCTGATCCCGATCGGCCACGACCGATCTTGGACCGTGGCGATCGGTCCGATCGCCGACGATCCGACGGTTACGATCAATCCAAGCCGTGATTCCGGACCGTTGCATCGACCGATCCCGGACCATTGCAATCGGTCCGAGATCGCCGACGATCTGACGGTTGCGATCGATCCAAGCCCTGATCCCGATCGGCCACGACCGATCTCGGACCGTTGTGATCGGTCCGATCACCGACGATCTGACGGTTGTGATCGATCCAAGCCATGATCCTGATCGGCCACGACCGATCTCGAACCGTGGCGATCGGTCCGATCGGCGATGATCCAACGGTTGCGATCGATCCAAGCCGTGATCCCGATCGTCCATGACCGATCTCGGACTGTGGCGATCGGACCGATCGGCGATGATCCGACGGTTGTGATCGATCCAAGCCGTGATCCCGGACCGTTGCATCGACTGATCCCGGACTGTTGCGATCGATCCAAGCCCTGATCCCGATCGGCCATGACCGATCTCGGACCATGGCGATCGATCCGATCAGCGACGATCCGACAGTTGTGATCGATCCAAGCCGTGATCCCGGACCGTTGCATCGACCGATCCTGGACCAATGCGATCGGTCCGAGATCGCCGACGATCCGATAGTTGCGATTGATCCAAGCCCTGATCCCGATCGGCCACGACCGATCTCGAACCGTTGCGATCGGTCCAATCGCCGACGATCCGACGGTTGCGATCGATCCAAGCCCTGATCAATCCCGGTCGGCGATGAACGATCTCGGACTGTCGCGATCGATCCGATCGGCGACGATCTGACGGTTGCGATCGATCCAAGCCGTGATCCTGATCAGCCATGACCGATCCCGGACCGTTGCGAACGGTCCGAGATCGCCGACGATCTGACAATTTCGATCGATCCAAGCCATGATCCCGATCGGCCACGACCGATCTCGGACCGTGGCGATCGGTCCGATCGCCAACGATCCGACGGTTGCGATCGATCCAAGCCGTGATCCTGATCGATCACGACCGATCTCGGACTGTGGCGATCGGTCCAATCGGTGATGATCCGACGGTTACAATCGATCTAAGCCGTGATCTTGATCATCCATGACCGATCTCGGACCATGGCGATTGGACCGATCGGCGACGATCCGATGGTTGCGATCGATCCAAGCCGTGATCCCGGACCATTGCGTCGACTGATCCCGGACCATTGCGATCGGCCCGAGATCACCGATGATCCGATGGTTGCGATCGATCCAAGCCCTGATCCTGAACGGCCACGACCGATCTCGGACCATGGCGATCGGTCCTATCGGCGACGATCCGATGGTTGCGATTGATCCAAGCCCTGATCCCAGACCGTTGCATCGATCAATCCCGGACCGTTGCGATCGGTCTGAGATCGCCAACGATCCGATGGTTGCGATCGATCCAAGCCCTGATCCCGATCGGCCACGACCGATCTTGGACCATTGCGATCGGTCTGATCACCGACGATTCGACGGTTGCGATCGATCCAAGCCCTGATCGATCCCGGTCGGCGATGAACGATCTCGGACCGTCGTGATCGATCGGATCGGCGACGATTCGACGGTTGCGATCGATCCAAGTCGTGATCCCGATCGGCCACGACCGATCTCGGACAATTGCAAATGGTCCGAGATCGCCGACGATCCGATGATTGCGGTCGATCCAAGCCATGATCCCGATCAGCCACGACCGATCTCGGACCGTGGCGATCGGTCCAATCGCTGACAATCTGACAGTTGCAATCGATCCAAGCCGTATTCCCGATCGGCCACGACCGATCTCAGACCGTGGAGATTGGTCCAATCGGCGACGATCCGACGGTTGCGATCGATCCAAGCCATGATCCCGATCGTCCATGACCAATCTCGGACCGTGGCGATCGGACCGATCGGCGACGATCTGATAGTTGCGATCGATACAAGCCGTGATCCCGAACCATTGCGTCGACTTATCCCGGACTGTTGCGATCAGTCCAAGATCGCCGACGATCCGACGGTTGTGATCGATCCAAGCCCTGATCCCGATCGGCCATGATTGATCTCGGACTGTGGCGATCGGTCCGATCGGCGACGATATGACGGTTGCGATCGTTCTAAGCCGTGATCCCAGACCGTTGCATCAACCGATCCCGGACCGTTGCGATCTGTCCGAGATCGCCGACGATCCGACTGTTGCGATCGATCCAAGCCCTGATCCCGATTGGCCACGACCGATCTCGGACCGTTGCGATCGGTCCGACGATCCGACGGTTGCGATCGATCCAAGCCCTGATCGATCCCGGTCGGCGATGAACGATCTCGGACCATCGCGATCGATCCGATCGGCAACGATCCGACGGTTGCGATCGATCCAAGCCGTGATCTCGATCGGCCACGATCGATCCCGAACCATTGCGATCGATATGAGATTGCCGACGATCTGACGGTTGTGTCGATCCAAGCCCTAATCCCGATCGGCCACGACCGATCTCGAAACATCGCCGATCGGTCCGATCGACGACGATCAGACTATTGCAATCGATCCAAGCCCTGATCCGATCGGCCACGACCGATCTCAGACCATGGCGATCGGTCCGATCGTCGACGATCCGACAGTTGCGATCGATATCCAAGCCCTAATCCATCCTGATCGGCCACGACCGATCTCGAACCGTTGCGATCGGTCCGATCGGTGACGATCTGACGGTTGCGATCGATATCCAAGCCCTGATCCACCTCGATCGGCCACGATCGATCTCGGACCGTCGCGATCAATCCGATCGGTGACGACCCGACGGTTGAGATCGATCGAAGCCATGATTTAAAATAATTTTGATGCACTAATTTGCGTCGCAATATTTTTTTCTCATAATTATATTTTATAAAAATTTATTTTATTTAAAATAATTGCAACGCAATTAGTGCGTCGCTAAATTAAAAATAATTTTTTTAATTTTCTGATTTATTGCGTCGCTAATGTGTCACTATTTAATGTCATTAAATTTTTTAAAAATATTGCGACGCACTGAGTTGCATCGCAATTATTTTTCTCATATTTATACTTTATTAAAATTAATTTTATTTAAAATAATTGCGATGCAATTAATGCATTGCTAAATTAAAAATAATTTTTTTAATTTTCTGGTTTATTACGTCGCTAATGAGTCGCTATTTTAAATAATTAATTTTTTAAAAAACATTACGACACACAGAGTTGCATCGTAATATTTTTTTCTCATATTTATATTTTATAAAAATTAATTTTACTTAAAATATTTGTGATGCAATTAGTGCGTCGCTAAATAAAAATAATTTTTTGAATTTCTAGTTTATTACATCGCTAATGCATCGCTATTTAACATAATTAATTTTTTTTAAACATTACGACGCATAGGGTTGCATCACAATTTTTTATTTCATAATTATATTTTATAAAAATTAATTTTATTTAAAATAATTACGATGCAGTTAGTGCATCGCTAAATTAAAAATAATTATTCTAATTTTCTAATTTATTGCGTCGCTAATGGGTCGCTATTTAACATATTTAATTTTTTAAAAAACATTGCGACGCACTGAGTTGCGTCACAATATTTTTTTCTCATATTATATTTTTAAAAATTAATTTTATTTAAATTATTTGTGACGCAATGGGTGTGTCGCTAAATTAAAAATAATTTTTTTTAATTTTCTGATTTATTGCATCGCTATTTAACATAATTAATTTTTTTAAAAAATTGCGATGCACTGAGTTGCATCGCAATATTTTTTCCCATATTTATATTTTATAAAAAATTAATTTTAAAATATTGCGATGCATTATTTGCATCGCTAAATAAAAAAATTAATTTTTTTTGATTTTCTAGTTTATTGAGTCGCTATTGCGTCACTAATTGCGTCGCAATATTTTGTTATCACGGAGGAATCACAAAGTGGTCGCAATTTATCGACGCATCATTGCGTCACTAAATTTGTGTCGCTATTTCAGTATTTTCTTGTAGTGTAAAAGGATAAACTATAAAATTTGGCAAGAGACTAGAGATGAAGAAAGTCTTAAAAAGTATAGGGATGTAAAGAAAGAAGCTAAAAAGTGGTAAGTAATGTCAAACTTAAAGTCTATGATGATTTATATAATAGACTAAATACGAAAGAAGAAGAAAAAACTATATATAAACTAGCAAAACTAAGAGAAAAAAAAAATAAAAGATATTAAATGTATTAAGAATGAAGATGAAAGAGTCTTAGTAAAGAAGAAGAGATAAAGAACGATATAAAAATTATTTTAAAAAATTATTTAATAAAAATAATTTAGTAAATTTAAGGGTAGAAGGATGTGATAACTTAGGAGTAAGAAATGAAATAATTTTTTTCATAGATTTAGTATACTTGAGGTAAAAAAAAGGCTTTGAATAAAATAAAAATGCAAAGGCATTAGAGGTAGATACGATCCATATTAAGGTTTGGAATGGCTTAGGAGAAATTGGAGTCATGTGGTTAACCGATTTATTTAATAGAATTGTAGCAACTAAAAGAATATCGGATGATTGGAGAAAAAATATATTAATACCCATATACAAAAATAAAGAAGATATTCAAAATTATGCAAATTATAGAGGGATTAAGCTGATGAGTCTTGCAATAAAATTATGAGAGATAGTAATAGAAAATCGAATAAGAGCTGAAACTTTGGTATCAAATAATCAATTTGGATTTATACTTAGAAGATCGACCATGGAAGCTATTTATTTATTAAAAAGATTGATGGAAAGGTATAGGGAAAAGAAAAAAGACCTTTATATGGTCTTTATTAATTTAGAGAAAGTATATGATAGAGTACCTAGAGAAATAATATGATGGGTTTTAGAAAAAAAAAAGAAGTTACTAAAAGGTATATAGAATTGATAAAAGATATGTATGATAAAGTAATAACTATTGTTAAAGCAACAATAGAAGAAATTAATGGGTTTTCAATTAATGTAGGTTTACACAAAGGATCTGCCTTAAGTCTATATTTTTTGTATTAATTATGGATGAATTAACCAAGCATATTCAAGATGATATCTTATTGTGTTTGTTATTTGCAAACGATATAGTATTGATTGATGAAACTAAATCTAAAGTAAATGCTAAGCTAGAGATTTGAGGAGACTTTAGAATCTAAAGGTTTTAAGATTAGTAGAACTAAAATTGGATACATGAAATATAATTTTAGTGGAAGTAAAAATATAAATGAAGAAACAGTGAAGATTGCAAGCCAAGAAATATCAAGGAGTGAAAAATTTAGATATTTGGGATCAATTATCTAGAAAGAAGGTGAAATAGGTGAAGATGTGAATCATAGAGTTAAAGCATGATGGATTAAGTGATGAGTGCTTTGGAGTATTGTATGATTAACGCATCCCATTAAAATTGAAAGAAAAAATTTATAAAACTACTATTAGGCCAGTTATGCTATATGAAATAGAGTATTGGACAATACTGAAACAACATGTGAATAAATTAAGTGTAATAAAATGTGTATGTTAAGATGGATATATAGTAAAACTTTAAAAGATAGGATTGAAAATAAACATATAAAAAAATGATAGGAGTAGCCTCAATTGAAGATAAAATGACAAAAAATCGATTATGGTGGTTTGGACTTATACAACGAAAATCTTTAGATACTTCAGTTAGAAAGAGTGATATTTTAACAATCAATGGTCAGAATAGAAGATAGAGGTAGATCCAAACTAACATGGACAGAAATAATTGTAAAAGATATAACTATTTGTAATTTAAATATTTGACTAAGTCCTTAATAGAGGAGAATGAAGGGAGTAGATTCATGTAGTCGATGTATATATATATATATTTAAATTTCTTCTCCCTCCCTTCTTGAAGATAATATTTTCGTTAAATTCGGCCCGGTCGAACCAGACCTAAACAAACATATTCGATTCAGAGCGTGGAGGGCCTAAGTAGATTCGTCCAACTCGAGCCTGTACCAGTCCCCGTCCGACCGGGACTCGGTAGTCCGCCGCATTGCTCGTGGGATTGGGAAGAAGAAAACCTAGCCGTCGCCACGGGACGGTACAGAGGAAAGAAACCCCCCGTGTTCCCCTCCAAGGACGAGGGCCTTCTCTCGCCCTCCCAGTGGCGCTGAAGGGGGGATTTTATTTCTTAGGCTTCCTCCCTCCCCTTCTCTGTTTCCTTCTTTCGTGGTGCTAACGAGCGAGCGAGCGAAACCCTAGAGATCGATAGATGATAATGGCGAAGCGCGAGCTCTCCAGCACCCTCAAGAACTTGAAGGCGAGACTCGGCAATCCTTCCCACCATCATCTTTCTCTTATCCCTGATAGGATGTATTCTGAGCTTCTGCTTTCGTGTGGTTTCCAGTTCATGCAAAGGGCAGCTCAGAGAGAGGCGAAGCCCAAGGAGGTGGAAAATTTAGAGCCCGATGGGAGCTTCGGCGCTTCAGCTGCCCCTACCAGAAGATGGTAATTAATTTTCCCCTCTAGCTTTTTCCCTATGTTGCTTAGAATATGTGTTGTGCGTGCGTCGTCGACTGGTAGAGATGTTGTAATGCGTTTTGATTGATTTGAGAACTCGTTGAGATAGAGATTGGATTTTTTCCCCCCTTTTTCTTTTGCCCTTCCGACTAGAGTTGGACAAAATTCTATATAGGTTTTGAAACTGGTTTTCGTTCATTCATAACAGTCAGAAACATAATCACATGATAACTTGAATATATTTAATTCAGTACCATGATACTTTTATTTGCATTGCATGTGAATGTGTTTTTTTCTCCTAGGGACTTTTCCTCCTTCGATTTGTGGTTGAACAATTTTTACTTCTGTTTTTATCCCTGCAGCATAGTTATAATGGAGGGGAATCCTCACCCAGGAGCATTAAAAGGTCGGATGTCATTTCAGAGTTTCAATCCATCTATTGATGTGAGTTGCGAGAATTGGTTGTTTAACAGAAACTAAAGTTTTATTTCTTCTTCCCTTTCATGTTGCTCTTCTTACATAAGCTTGTCTTATAGAAATTAAATGAGGCTGCGAACATCCATGAAATGCAAACAAACTCGTCAAACGATGATCATCAAAATGGTGGAAGTTATAACAGGTGAACTGTTTGGCCTAAATTTGTCATTTGTTTTGAACTTCTGCAGTTTCTATTCCGTAGCGAGTCAGCTTGATACTTTAATTTGATCCAGCATTATGGACTATGGTATTCTCAATAAATCAAAATATACTGGCAAAACAGGATGCATCCCTTATAATTGTTTGAACTTTAATAAACTATTGGATTCAATTACCACGAATTGTCTAGAGTTCTTACTTTTCACTTGAATATACAATTTAATTGAAGCCCTTGAATCATGACAAATTTCTAGACGTGTTCCTCTACAGATATTTCAATGCTCCTTTGCCAAATATATAAAATATAAACCAAACCTATTTATGTCCTGAAGTGATCTTTACATTGCCTAGATGGCTTTTCCAGTAACCCAGCTACTTCCTGTAAAATCCTGGGCTCATGTTTTACGTGTATTGGCAATGGACACCTGAAACATGTCTAGCTGATTTTGGACTGACTTTGCATCATCTAAGGCTAACAACAATCACATTATCATGCTGGCATCTGGCTTTTCCTGTATGGAATCTGTTTTGACCATAAAATTGCTTTACCACTGTCATCAACCAAAAAATATTTTATATGAAGTCATCTTTGGCAATTAATATATATGTACCTTGATCCAGTTCCCATAGATTTTGCATTACAGAACCTCAACAATTAACTTATAGTGATGAACGATGTTGCTTTTGCTGCAAAAGGAAAAAAAAAATACCTAGTTTCTAGAAATATAGAATGAATATGCAAGACATTGGCTTAGACACAACCTATTCAAGTTTCAAACAGTACCTTTTGTTAAATGTTTGCATGATATTTGATGAGTTTAATACCAATTTAACCTAGTGAGGAATTTAGATGATGAGAGAAGGTGGGGGTAAGATTGGGGAAGGCGGACTAGGTACTGCTGGGGAGATTCATGTCTTAGGATTAGTTATTCTTGTTTTTTTGACTATGGATAGCTGATGTTAATTGCTACTTCAGCAATTCAGTGTAAAGTTTACAATGTATTGTACGTTAAACTTTATGATTTTGAGTTAGGTTTGCTGCTATTCATCCATTAAGAACATGAAGCAACCTATGGGCTTCAGTTACCTGGCTAAAATTTTTCAGAGTAAGGTAATATTTGTTTAAAATAACCCAAAATCCTTTGTTCCATCATCTTGTAATTAGCTTGCTTAGAAATTGCCTTCTCAATGTAGTTGCTGTTGACAGCACTATAGAAGTTATAAGCATAAAAATAAAAAATACCTAGAAGTTATAAGTATAAATATGAAGGGGGGGAAAGAGGAAGAACTCAACCTTCATTTGGATGTGGGTTGAAATAATTGGTTGGGTCAGTCAGTATTTAGAATATTTTATAATTCATCCTCAAGAACTTGATTGTGTATTTAATGGAAAGTGCTCTTTAATTTTTCTTCTTGTCTACACTACTCTTTTATCGGAAGAAAAATATAATTGTAATCAAGCTAGAATGAAAAATCTAAGGACACCAATCACGTAACAGAGAGGGAAGTGTTATTATAGATATTTTCAGTCTCCCTGAATTGCAATATTGTCATGAAGTTGCATTTAATTGGAAGCCTGTTTAAACAAGACTTATTGTGCTCTACCTGCCATAATGGATGATACAAACTTGAGAGTGAGCCAAGCAAAGGTGGTATTTAGTGTTTTTTTTAAAAAAAAGTTTTGATATTAAGAAGATATTTCCTCATTAATATCAGGACTTCTTTAGAGATTAGAACCAGTAACAAAATCAGCAATAATATTTTCCAGGGAATCCGGCTTTAATTTCCTGGAATATCCAATGTAAGAGGGGGAAAATACTCAAGACTATTTACTTTGTCAAAATTATTCTACTTTTTCAAGATCTCACTGGAGTTCAAGCCAAATTAGTTGTAAATATTTTTTTTCTTAAATCTGATAGTTTCAAATTATTTTTTGTGTCTGGGATTTCAAATGTGTTACTCTGCATGGTTCTAATAAGCCTATAATCACAATTCATAAACAAATGAATTTCTTATATAATTTAGCTTTAGTTTGATGTGCTTCATGTTTCGTTATAAAAACCATGTTTGCTTTTAGAAACTTGAAGACAAGCAGATTGCCCATAAACCATGAACTTCTACATTCATTGTACTACCTATGGTTGTGTTTCTAAATGGTAGCTCACTTCGCAGAGCTAACTTCGTCCTCTTTTCTTTTGTGACAATGCAGGTTAGATGGAACCTCTTCTGTCAGATCTGCGGACTCCAACATTTCTGATGTAGACCTCAAAAGGAAGCAGCCAGAAATGGAAACGGAAACACCTTCACCTCAAAAGATGCTGAAAAGTGTAAGTGGGGATGGTGATGGACAATCATCCTCCCAGATTAATAGGAAAGGTTCTTATAAGCAGCAGAAACGTGAAAAGCTGGACTGGAATGTTCTCAGACCACCAAAATTTAAAAATAAGGGTTAACACAATATGCGATGCTTCTTGTTTTTCATATCTTGTATTCACATGTATGCTTTATAACCTGATGTTAGCTCTCTCCCATTTGTTGCTTGCTATTTAGATATATTTAGTGCTTATCTAGCATCTGATACTACGATAGTTTATCATGGATGTTTGTTCCAGTGGCTTTAGTTAACAATTTTCAGTCAAAAGAGTTGAATCCTTTCCTCCAGTTTTAAGTTCTCCACGCTGGATGGTTCCCAATATAGTTGCTCACTCATATTCAGGACCCCGCCCCCCCCCTTCTCTCTCTCTCTCTCTCTCTCTCTCTCTCTCTCACACACACACACGTGCGTGCATGTGTCATTTTTGGGTTGGATCGGTTGCTTAGGCAGCATTGTGAAGGGTTACATGACATTGATATGTCTTTCCAGACAATGTTTGATCTATTTGTATGAAATGGATGCACAATTTATAAAGCTGGTAGTAAAGATTAAAAGCAAGTAAAGCTTAAAAGCAGCACTTGTGGCAATGGTAGTGTGCAACATGGTTTTGGCTTCTCTTTCTGCATAGAAATATTGCAGACAACTTATATACTGAATGTAACTGGTTTCTTGGGGATTAGAACTGCAACCAAGTGGTGGAAAAAGATGCTCGAAACTGATGCTGGAGTAAAGCAGGAGCACTAACATATGAGACTTCCGTAGTCAGCAGAATCTCCATGGTTTCTTTCTTCACTTTTTCTTCTTTTGCAGTGTGATTAAGTTCTAAGCTTCAAAAAGCACCCTTTTTGCCTCTTATAAGCCTTCAAAACTCACTCGAGAAAGGCATGGATCTTCCCTCCTTTCCCTTGTGTGTGTGCGTGGAACTGTGCATAATTGTCATTTTGCTCTCCTTTCTTTTGTACTTTGCATAAGTAGCTGGTAGAGCATCATAACTTTATCTGGGTAGATCAATGTTGTTCACGTCTCACTTTTCTAGAGCTGGCCTTGGCTATTTTTTTCTAGTAAGTTGAGTTCAGTATTGTTGCTGTGGATTTTCAGTTTTGACTTGAGATGAGGTAGCAATGCTCATACAGATGCAGATGGTGTCTTTAAGCAGGGTCTAAGGTGGTTGGTCTCTGCAGAGGACTCTTTGGTGTCTAAGTCAATGAAGATTCTTGTCATAGATAATATGAAGAAGATTTTTGAGAAAAAAGATTTTAAAGAAGGGCTTTAGAATGTTACAGCGTCAATAAGGAGTTTTTGTGTGTTACATAAGGGGTCTGAGATCTTGAATAGGCAATGGCATGCTGTCACCTGATTTTTGGAAAGCAGTTGTGAAGTTGGATGATGATAAGGCCAATTTTGATATATATCTTATCAAGAGGATTCGTGATCCCGTAAATCATGAAGAGGGGAAGCCTTATCTGGCTTTCACTTTCGTTTATGGAGAACCACTTAGGGAGGGAGCTCGAGATTCTTGTGATTCTTAGTGATTTTATGGCCAAGATGTTCGGCGCGGGCCAAAGTCGGCGAAGAGGAGGGTCGGTCAAGTGACTTTCGAGTGTTGAGGTCGGTTGTTTTGGCTCGGGATGAGACTTGGCAAAAGAAGCTAAAGTTCGTTGGCAAAGCTCGGGCGGAGATATCGAGGCAATAGGCGAGGTATTTTGACTCGTAAAGGTCGGTCGCAACCCAAAAATGGGCTTGGTTTGTCTGCCCACATCAGTCGATTTATGCGGAACTTTTTTATCCCGCATCTTTCACTCTCTAGTCCGAAGTTTATGTTTGGACTTAGGGAGTAGAGTCATGGCGGGCAGAAGAACTTCGATCGAGAGCGCTTTGCCATCCTTCTCTAACGTCAATCTGTTGCTGCAGATTTTCATTCTTTGACTTGGGGTGAGGTGGCGATGCTCGTACGAATTTGGGTGGCATCCTTTCGTCCTGGTAAATCTGCAAAATAGCGTCCTCAAGTAGGGTCGAGGTGGTTGGTCCCTGCAGAGGACCTTCCGACGCCTAAGTTAGTAAAAATCTTTGGCCACAAATAATGCGAAAGGTTTTTGAGAGAAGAAGATTCCAAAGAAGGGTTCTGGAATGTTATGGCGTCAATGAGGAGTTTGTGTGTGTGTTACCTGAGGGATTCTGGGACCTGGTGTTAATTTTTGAAGAGCGGTTGTGGAAGTTGGCAGATGGTAAGGCCAATTTTGACCATATATCTTGGGGATTCGTGATTCCGCAAATCATGAAGAGGGGGAGCCTTAGCTTCCGCTTCTGTTTATGGAGAACTACTTTGGAAAGGAGCTCTGAGATTCTTATGATTCTTACGATCTGATAGCCGAAATGCTAGTGCGAGCTGAAGGTTGGCGAAGGGGAGGGTCGATCGGGTGACTCTTGACTGTTGAGGTCCAATTTTTTGGCTCGGGGCGAGACTCACAAAAGAAGTCACGGTCGGTCAGCTGAGATTCGGTTGGCAAAGCTCGGACGGAAATACCAAGGCAATAGGTCGGTGAGCATCCTTCAACTCATAAAGGTCGGCTGCAACCCAAATGTGTGCCCAGTTTGTCTGTCACATTAGCCGATTTATGCAGAGACCTTTTTATCCCGCATCACTTGCCCTTCACTCCCCCTCACTTCTTAGTCCGAAGTTTATATTCGGGCTTAGGGAGTAGAGTCCTGGTGGTCGACTCGTAAAGCTCGGATGGAAATACCGAGGCAGTAGGTCGGCGAGCCATCCTTTGATTCGTAAAGGTTGGCCACAACCCAAATGTGTGCCCAGTTCGTCTGTCCACATTAGCCGATTTATGCAGAGACCTTTTTATCCCGCATCACTTGCCCCTTCACTCCCCCCCTCACTTCTTAGTTCGAAGTTTACATTCGGGCTTAGGAAGTAGAGTCCTGGTGGTCAAATTTCATTAGCAAAGGCTGAATTTGAAGAGAAGCGGCATCATTATGCCATAAATGTCGAGCATCGTGCTATCATTTTAGCATGTCAAACGAGAGGAGCTTTTTTGAATTTCGATCAAGGATAGCAGGTAAAAATACATGGCGAAGCCAGAGATCATGGCACTTGAATCGAAGGCCCACGGCCCCTAGGGTTCATCACTAATGATGTCCTGCCCTTTTGTGCGATGGCTTTAAAAGGGGGAGACTGGCGCCTTTTCCTATTGTCTTTTCAAAAACTCTTGGTCATTGTTCTCTCTTCTGAGACTAAGTGTCCCTAATAGGAGAGTACTATGGCCAGCTCTATTGCCATTCGCTCTGAGGATATAGAGCCCACTCGCATTGCCTCGACTATGACTCCGACAGACTTGGAGAGAATCCATCGTGAATATTGGATCCCCGGTGATTATGATCTGTGAGTACCGGGTTCTGGGCAGAGGGTGCCGAATGAACTGGAGTTCGAGACCTTCTTTTACGAGGAGTGCTTCAAAGCGGGCGTTTTCCTTCCTTTCATCCAATCATCGACCAAGTAGGAGGTCGCCCACCACTCGGCTTAGGAAGGAGGATGCCCGCCTTGAAGTACTCCTTATAAAGGTCTCTGACTTTAGTTCATCCATCACCCTATGTCTAGGACCCAACATTTGCAGATCATAATCGTCAGGGATCTAATACTCATGGCGAATTATCTCTAAATCCGTCAAAGTCAATCCAGGCGATGCAAGTTGTGTGCTCCATATCCTCAGAGCGAACAATAATAGAGCTGGCCATGTACTCTCCTATTAGGGACACTTAGTCTTAGAAGAGAGAACAATGATCAAGAGTTTAAAAAGGTAGCAGGAAAAGGCATCGGTCTCCCCCTTTTAAAGCCACCACGAAAGGATAAAACATCACTAGAGGAATCCTAAGGGTGCGAGCCTTCGATTCAAGGGCCATAATATTTGGCTTCGCCATGTGTCATTCCATCGGCAGCCCTTGATCAAAATTCAAAAAGGCTTCTCTCGTTTGACAGGCTGAAATGATAGCATGGCGGCTCGGCATTTTTGGTATCATTATGCCGCGTCTCTCGAATTTAGCCTTTGCCAATAAAATTCCGCCATCAGACTCTACTCCTTAAGCTCGAACGTAAACTTTGGACTAAGGAGTGGAGGGGCAAGTGTGCAGGTAAAAGGTCTTCGCATAAATCGGTAATATGAGCAGACGAATCAGGCCCACATTTGAGTTGTGGCTGACCTTTACGAGTCAAAGGATGCCTCACCGACCTACTGCCTTGGTATCTCCGTTCGAGCTTTGCCAACCAAACTCGGCTTCTTTTGCTGAGTCTCGCCCCCGAGCCAAAGCAATCGGACCTCAATAATCGGGAGTCACCCGATCGACCCTCCCTTTCGCCGACCTTCCCCTGCGTCAAACATTTCTGCCATCAGATCGCTAAGCATTACAAAAATCTTGGAGCTCCCTCCCAAAGTGGTTCTCCATAAACGAAGAGGGAGCCAGATAAGGCTCCCCCTCTTCATGATTTATGGGATCATGAATCCCCCTGATAAGGTATACGTTAAAATCAACCTTATCATCCTTCAACTTCCATAACTACTCTTCAAAATCAGATGACAACATACCATCCCTACTGCCTATTAAACACAGGACCCCTCAGGTAACACACAAAAACTTGCATTGACGCCATAACATTCCATAACTCTTCTCTGGAATCTTCTTCTCTTAAAAACTTCTCCATTATCTATGGCCAAGGATTTCACTGACTTGGCATTAGTGGGTCTTCTGCAGGGATCAACCATCTCGGACCCTGCTTGAGGATGCTGTTTTGCAGGTTTACCAGGACAAAAGGGCGCCACCGAGTCCGTATGAGCATCGCCACCTCACTCTAAGTCAAAGAATGAAAATCCGCAGTAACAAGCCGACATTTCTCGAACCTCGGCATAGCCATGCAAATTCTTCGTACCTCGATAGGGTCGAGCAAATTCTCTGTACCTTGGCAAGGCCAAGCATTTCTTTGTACCTTGGTAGGGTTTAGCAAATTCTTCATACTTGATAGAGCCAAATAATTCTACGTACGTTGGCAAGGTCGATCATTTCTCTCTAACTCGGTAGGGCCAAGCAAATTCTTTTACCTCAATAGGATGAGCATTTCTTTGTACCTCGATAGGGCCGAGCAAATTCTCCATACCGGCCGAGCAATTTTTTTTGTATCTGGTAGGGCCGAGCATTTCTTCGTTCCTGGTAGGGCCGAGCAAATTCTTTGTCCCTTGACAGGGCTGAGCACTCTAGTTCTTCGAACTTCGAGGGTTGAGCACCTAAGTTCTTCAAACCTCGACAGGCCAAGTACATTTCATTGTTATTCTCCAAACCTCAACTGGGCTAAGGTCCTTCTATATTATTTTTCAAATCTTGGCAGGCCGAGAATTTACAAGTTATTTCTCTAGATGCTCAGGCCAGGGGCTCGTTATATTATTCTTCGGGACCTCAACAATGTTGAGTGCATTTCGTTGTTATCTTTATAAACCTCGGTAGGACCGAGTTGGAGGTTACTTCATTTTAACTATGAATCCTAAAAAGGGCCAAGTCCCTATTTTGTTCTATCTTTGGACCTCGGCAAGATCGAGTATATCTTATTGTTTCCCTTGCACTTTCAATCGGGTTGAGACATCTGCAAGTTTTCTCTTTAACCCTTCAATCGGCCTCCTACATTGCTCTTACGGAGCCTAAGAGATAAACC
This sequence comes from Calamus simplicifolius, assembly GCA_900491605.1. NCBI lineage: Eukaryota > Viridiplantae > Streptophyta > Magnoliopsida > Arecales > Arecaceae > Calamus > Calamus simplicifolius. The sequence continues at coordinate 80,658 of UESW01004799.1, read as the reverse complement.
CGATGATTGTAAGACATCACAGGAAAAGCAAAGTATAAACTACTTAGCGAACTACAAAAAAGTACAATGAGCAAAATCTTTGGTGAAACCCATTCATTAAGTTTTTCACTACAGTTAAAAAGAAAAATGAGATTTTATTCATCAAATTTCTTATTACAAAAGAATTACAAGTACGCCATGGCACTAAGAATACAATAAAGAATCTTCTATATTCAAAAACAAGGAATAACTCTAAGGCTCGGCTAGTGCTGCGCCTTTTTTAAAGGACTCTGTTGAAGGAGGAAGGGCTGGATTATGCTGGCTCGGCTCTTGGCGATGTACGGAACCCGGCCGAGTCTACCTCTACTGCTTCTTCAAAGTCAATTTCTAGCGCGCCCTCTTTGTCAAACTTAGCTTCAGTGGACAAATGAGTCACGATCGAAGGGTCACCAGGGAAGGGACACATACCCCTCGTCCTCTAGGAACGAGAGGTCAAGATTCAGGTACTGTTGGGCGATCCTCTCCCACGTCTCCTTCGCTGCTAATAGGTAGGCCTCTTGAAAAATGAGAGCTTCTCCTTAGTAAACTCAATTGAGCTCTTGTCCTTCTCCATTGCTAGGGCAGCTTGGTTGTCAGCCTCTATCACCTGGTTCCGAAGTTTGGAACACTCCAGGCGATACGAGGTTAACTCCTCGGTTAGCATCTTCATCCTCTCGGCTGCCTAGTCTCATCCTTTCTCGCCTGAAAAATAAGGCAAACAAGGTCAGTCTCATTAAAAGGCAGCTTACTAATATGGAGGAATGGATAAATTTATACTTCGGCAATAGCCTCGGTTGCTGAGCCACCTTTGCCTCTCCCTTTGCAGCCTACTCTTGGAGCTTCTTCTTCTCTTTCTTGTATTGATAGAGCTTCCTCAAGGTGTGCTCTAGCTTCGCTTGATCTTCTTCTGCCTTATTCTGTGTAAATTCAAGCTCGGCCATGGCACTAGCGCCTACTGTTGGCAGAATTCAAACTTGTGGCCTTTCATCAGCAAATCTCTTATTCAGTATATTTACTTCCTTTGCGGCCTCTTCCTGAGACTTCGATAAAGTCACCCGGGCTTCTTGGCCGACTTATTAGCCTCCTCAAGCTTGGCCCGGGTCTTGGCTAGCTCTTCAGAAAACTAACTAGCCAAGCCCTCCTTATTCTGAAGCTCCGCAACCTCGGCCAAAGCTCGGTCGTGGGTTATTGTTGCAGCACTTAAGCGCTTGTACAATGCCTCCTGGAAGATAATTGCCTACACAGAACAAGACAAGTTAGCTTGGTAACAGCAAATTATGTCAAAGGGAAGAAAAAGAAGTCCTTACTTACCCGAATGGTAGAGGTATTTAGGTTCCTTAGAAGGGCTCCGCTTTCGAGCAATAACAGGCTCTCCAAGTCTTTAGGGATGTCACACCCCTCATCCAGGTAGGAGGTCGCCCAACGCTCGCTTCCACATGTTCAGCATCGGAAGTACCCCCTTTTGAGCAGAGGATGGAGTAGAACTTTGACCCGTGACCTTAGTGACTCGAATGCATAGTCGACAAGATAAGAGAAAGGTTTGGTCTGAACGGATTCCCACCTATCACCAACCTGTTTATCCGAGGGTCTCAGTTTACTGACCCTTTCTGCTGAGAGATCCTTCGACCCTCGACACCTACCTCAGCCTCTCGTTGCTTTCGAAGGAAAGGCTTTAAGTAATGGGATTGAAGGGCAACTCACGGCAACGATGGCCTCCAGACCCTTGGCCTCACTATCCTCTTTAATTTCTAACACTCTTGGTGCTCCTCAGGGGTTTGAAGACTATTGGGGACAATGGTAGTAATGGACGGTCAGGTAGAATAATTTATTTATGAAACATCTTCCTCTTTCCAAGCCCTATCTCCCAACTCTATCGGGTGGCTGCTCTTCGACTCCTAGGACTGCACTGTCAAGGTTTGGAGCCTGACCAATGTAAGCCCCATTGCACCGTCCCTAGCTCCTCTTCCCTTTAGGCCGGGGCATCTTTTATTTGGTACACTGGCGCCTTCTCCTTTGGCGCTGGTACCAAGGCAAGGCCTAGACCCGAGCCTTCCTTGTCACCCTCTCTGAGGGGGCTCGGGGGGCCGGGTCTTGCCTCATCTTTGAAGGACTTGGTAGGACCAAGCGAGACCCGAGAGGAGGTTGCGAGGAAGACTTGGGGCTGAGCTTGACCTTCTTCTTCTTGGCAGGGCTTGGCGAGGTCGGACAAGATCGTTTCTCATCCGCCTTCTTGCCCAAGCCACTCTTCAACATCTCCTTACTCGGGCTCCAAGATTCGACTTGATTGCTGAACAAGAAACACTCAAAAGGTTAATCGTGCCTCAATGAATAAAGCTAAAGCTCAAAAAAGTGAAGTTTTTACCACGAGGATCAATGCTGCTGAGGCCAACGTTAAAAAGGGCATCTTTAGCCAGAAGAACTCCAATCGAAAGTGCCTTGCTGCTGAGATAATTTTGAGGTCGTCAATCTTCTACCTCGATAACCGAGGAGCTCTGTTCAAGTTCTCAGAAAATTTCTTCCATAAACGGGGGAAGAGGTATTCGCCACTTTAATGAACAATAAAAAAGCAGGGCTTCCATCCCTTTCTAGAGGATGGAACCCCTAAGACCCTCTTGATGGTCCTTCGGGACCGATGTAGGGTCAGAAGGAGTTCTTGGGGAAGACAATGTTATAGCATGCTTAGAACAGTGGCACTGTCGCCATCACCCCATCAACTGGCACATGGAGATGAACCCTACGATGTACCACAGCTGTTCGGAGCCACCGTCGAGGGGCTGATGCCATAGAACTTCATCACCCCCTCGATGATTGGATAAAGAGGAAGGCGGATGATCGCCTTGAAGCACTCCTCGTAAAAGAAGGTTCAGACTCCAGTTCATCCAGCACCCTCTGCCCAAGACCCGGCACTCGTAGATCATAATCGTTGGGGATCTAATATTCACTGCGAATTCTCTCTAAATCTGTCGGAGTCATAGTCGAGGCGATGCGAGTTGGGCGCTCCATATCCTTAGAGCGAATGGCAATAGAGCTGGCCATGATACTCTCCTACTAGGGACACTTAGTCTTAGAAGAGAGAACAATGACCAAGAGTTTGAAAGATGTAGCAGGAAAAGGTGCCGGTCTCCCCCTTTTAAAGCCACCACACGAAAGGGCATGACATCATTAGCGAGGAACCCTAGGGGTCATGAACCTTTGGTTCAAGCGCCATGATCTCTGGCTTCGCCATGTGTCGTTCCACCGACTGCCCTTGATCAACATTCAAAAAGGCTCCTCTCGTTTGATAAGCTGAAATGATAGCACGACGACTCAGCATTTATGGCATCAATATGCCGCATCTCTCCGAATTCAACATTTGCTAATGAAATTTGGCCATCAGGATTCTGCTCTTTAAGTCCAAACATAAACTTTGGACTGAATGGGCAAGTGATGTGGGGTAAAAAGGTCTCCACATAATTGACTGACATGGGCAGATGAACCGAGCCCATGCTTGGGTTGTAACCGATCTTTACAAGTCGAAGGATGCCTCACCGACCTACTGCCTTGGTATCTCCGTCCGAGCTTTGCAACCGAACCTCGATTGACTAACCCTTAGCTTCTTTTGCCAAGTCTCGCCCTCAAGCCAAAGCAATCAAACCTCAACAGTCAGAATCGCTCGACCAACCCTCCCCTTCACCGACCCTCAGCCCGCGTCGAACATCTTGGCCATCAAATCAGTAAGAATCACAAGAATCTTGAAGGTCCTTTCTGAAGTGATTCTCCATAAACGAAAGCGAAAACCAGATAAGGCTCCCATATTCATGATTTATGGGATCACGAATCCCCCTGATAAGGTATACGTCAAAATCGGCCTTATCATCCTTCAACTTACACGACTGCTCTCCAAAAATTAGGTGATAGCATACCATACCTGTTGCCTATTAAACACCAGGTCTATTAGTTAATCTTTTGTAGGCAACAGGTATGCATTTTAAATTTTCTAAAATAAATACGCAACTGAAGCAATAAGATATTGGATCTAATCCAATATCAGCCTACAACAAGATCAATATATAAAAATATATAAAAAAGGTATAAAAGAAATGAACACAGATCAAATCTATGCAAATACAAATAACATAGATCATATCTATGTTTTTGACCTAGTATCTTAGATCATATCTAAGTTGCCAGTAACTATTGAATCTTTTTACCTTTGGATGCTTAATAACTCACGCAGCAATAAAAGACGGTGGTAGGTACAACTTCTGCAAGCCACACAAAGGTGTATGGCCTCTACAGGTGATCTATATCGGGGTTCTAGTTCTGACCAGCCTTTTCGGAGTGCTCGCTCCTTTCCTAGGCTTGGACGATGAGATTTCTTCTTTTCAACACCAAGATGCTCTTAGAGTTGTCAAAAGGATATAGAGGAAACCTTTTTCTCTTGGCTTTATAGCCAGAATCCCTTTCATCCTAAAAAATTCTCATCTCCTTGTCTTTTTCTTTTCAAACATTTCTTGAAAGATAAGGAAGAAACCCTTCATTTTCTTTTCAACCAAAAACAAAAAAAGGTGAAAGTTAAGGAAGAAACCTTTTCATCTTTCTTTTCAGTTAAAAATCGAAAAAGGTTAGAAAATAAGGAATGAGGGGTAATTAGGGAGAGGTCATTAACATCCATTTTAAATTCAAAATTCAAACTTCAAACTTGAAATTAAAATCAGCTTGAAATTCAAATTCATAATTTGAATTTAAACGGGTAAGAATGTTAACATTAGGCTTACCTAAATTTGAGCCCAAACCAAATCCTATTTAATTTGATCCAGATATTCATAGCTCAATCAAATTGAGCTAGCCAGCAATCGTATTGCCAATTTAATCCTTCAATTAATTTACTAACATTTAGTTTCTCAATCATCCAGTCAGGTAGAATTCCCTATGGTGTGTGACCCCATAGGTTCGAATACTAAACCGATAGCACCGAAACACTTCCAATACTAATCGAAGTCGCCATCTAGCAATGATACTCGACGTCCAGATAGGCCGAAGGTTGCAGAGCAACAATCAATAACCTCTGGCATATGGTTACCATATAATTCATCTCTTTGACCCTCAATGCTCAAGATGACTTAGGTTTTAACTGCGAACCCTTAATCAGTTATCCATAAAGTGTCTTAATCTTCATAAGTCCTGTGACTCCTCACAAGAACTACCCTGGCCAAGGTTTTGCTAAATTGAAACATAGTGAGATATTTATTCCAAACTATTTGGATAGGTCAATCCCATCTTGATCCACTCGCTGTTCCATAAGTACTTTACTGCACCCAAAAACCTTCTATCACTAGATTAAAAATCTAGATAATCTGGCATCAAAGTACAGTAGGTTGCTTGCAAGCTACCATGGTGATCTCAGGTCATAGACTCAGAGGGACACTTATATCCATATCCCTTTACGAATACTTCTTGGCAGAAGAGTGTTCCGCAGATTGGTCACATTCAGTGAGATATCATACACCTTACCTGTATGTCATACCAGTGTCACCACACTCCTTGGTAAAGAGGACAACAAACCCATATGACATACAATGACCTTTACTTGATACATAGTTGTCCTATAACTATATATCATTTGGTCGCGACTATTTTAAGAACCACTCAATAAACTCTCTTTATTGAATCGATTATGGTTCTAAGGACTTCATCACAAAAGAATTTATTTCAGGAAGATGCAATGTGATGAATCGCCAAATAAATATTTTATTAATCAATAATTCATATATATTTACAACTTGCACAATCATCTACATGTTAGTTGATTGGCTTTAGGATACAATTCCCAACACCCAGTACCCCTCAAGTAACGCACACAAAAACTCCTCGTTGATGCTATAACATTCCAGAACCCTTTTTTGAAATCTCCTCTCAAAAACCTTTTTCATATTATTTGTGGCCAATGATCTTCACTGATTTAGGTATCAGAGGGTCCTCTACATGGATCAACCACCTCAGACTCTTCTTGAGGACGCTATTTTGCTGGCTTACTAGGATGGGAGGATGCCATCCGGATCCGTACAAGCATCGCCACCTCATCTCAAGTCGGAGAATGAAAATCTGCAGCAATAAGTATATTCATGACCCATTATGCGGCACCGATGAACTTGAAATATGCTTGCTGGAGTGTGTGTGTGTGTGTGTTTGGGTTGGGGGGTGTTGTTTCATTGTTAAAGGGACCTTCTTCCATACGGAGGTAGATTTTTGTTTTGGTGTTCCCAGCTGTACTCAAAATTTGAGCTTCTCAGGCCTCTGGCTTTTAAGGATGGCCCTCAGCTATTGCTGGCTTTTCTAGTTGGACTCTAGTTTCCACTTGGCCAGAGCCTGGCAAAACCATATCTTGAATAAGAATGATATCTAGCTACAAAATCTCCACCTGCAGGCTAATTTTTGGCCCAGCCATTCTGCTGTCATCTCTGTCATCCTAGAGGCAAGGTGCCTCTTTCTTATCCCTCTCCCAAATTTGATCGCCTGTCTGTGAACAACTAGACAGAGAAGAACCTTTTTTTTTCTATGTGAGACCTAGATTACAGTTTCTGCTTATAGATCCTTGCTACTGGGAGACTGAAGGTCAATCTCTCCTACTCTTAGAACTCTTCGAAATGAATTTTCCCTGTTATTTTGTTTTAATTTTGGTCCTACATTTTTAATTTTTGTTCTTTAACTGTAAAAGTCCCGGCAGTCTAATCTTCTACCGAAGACCATTCTAGGTATATCCGATTTTGGAGCATTTTTTGAGAAAAGAGAGTACGGAATTTGAATATCACAGCTGCATTTCTATCTGCTAAAATCTTACAGAACTGTGTTAGATTTCCTTTACTTATCCTTTTAATTTTCCTAGAATGTGATAATGTCGTCATGTCTTTTTTTATCATTATGTTCTGGCTTTATTCCCATAGTGTGTTATTGTTGACTGCATTAATTAGATTGGTACATAGCAATATGGAATGAGATTCCATGGTGTCACGCCCCAGTCCCAAAATTCGAACTAGAATGACAACCCACCGCATGCCAGGCATGCAAGGCGTCTTGAACTTATCACATAAATCAATATAAAGCAAATTCCATATCCATGATTTATTACAAATCAGAATTATCAGTCTTGGGCTATCTGCCCTACACAAAACCAATCTGAACTAAATCAATATAATAAACTAAGCCTTCTTAATAGAAACTCCTTCTATCTCAATTATCCATCTTCATTCCTGAGGCTCTGAAAAACATTATGAGAATTTTGTGAGCTCACACTCAATAAGTAAGCCTAATATAATTTTAAAATTTCATTTATCAGGCTATCATTAGGTTCATGTCATCAGATCAATTAATTTGAAACTTAATTCAATAACAATTACATTGTTTATACTGTCATTATTTTCTTTATGTGTCTCACGGCCCTACAATACACATCATGTGTAGCCCTCTTAAATATCCCCTAAGAGGAAGGGTCCTGGTACAAGTATCTGTCATCTGTTATTGATAATCTGTCATGTGATAATGTGATAATCTGTCATGTGAGATCTATCATATGATAATCTGTCATGTGAGAACCTGTCATGTGATAATCTGTCATGTGAGAACCAGCGACACATAAAGTTTTACTGTCATTATCATAATTACATATAGTAACAATATGATTTTTGCAACATAATTACATTTAACTGTAATTTCACAGTTACAATTAATAATTTATAAAATTATAATACTTGACTTACTTACCACAGTACACGAATTTCAATTGATAACCCAGCTAATTGGATGCCTGGAACCTACAGAATCATTTTTCATTATTAAATTTCTAAAATCTGAATTATAAAATAATTCTTAAACTCTACCCAAACCACTTCACGGGCCCAACTTTGGGCTTGAATATCTCTCAATGTATACACCCAAATAGGGAAATAAAATTATTTCCAGAAACTAGAATCAATCCTGATTCGGGCCATATATTTACTTTGCCATTCTCGGCCCGATACAGGGCCCAAAATGCTGCTCAAACTGGGCTCAGAGACGGCCCAATAAGGCCCAAAAATCGAACGGCCCAACGGCCCATTACTCTTATTTAACCCCAGCTCCTCTGTTTCAAAGAAACAGAGGAGCTGCGAGTCGCGCCGGCGGCCAGGGCCGCCGCCGGCCAAATTGAAGGCGGTCCGGCCGCCGTTGGTTGGACCGTGGCCGGCTGCCGCCGCGGCCAGCCTCCCCCACGCTCTCTCTCTCATCAATTTGGCACATTAACACTTTCTTTTCTCTCTCTTCGCCCGCGTGTCTTCCACGGTGCCGGCGCCAATTTTGGCCAAATTGGCATCGGTCCGGCCGCCGTTGGCCGGACCAAAGCCGGCCGTCGCTGAGGTCCCTCTCTCTCTTTCCAATTTCTCTCTTATCCCTCTCTTTCTCTCTCACTGTCTTCCGTGGCTAAGGATCACGCCGGCGGCACGGCCGGCCGGACCTCCACCTGGACGCACGCCCGGCGCCGATGGAGGTCTCCGACCAAGGCCCAGGCCCGGCGAAGCGGCGAGCACACCGCCAGGCCCGAACCAAGGATCGGACCGGCGGTGAATCGTTCACAGATTGCCTCGTTCTCCCTCCTCCGCCTCTTCTCTCTCTCACTGTTCTCCGGCACCCCATCGGACGCGCCCCCGGTGCCGTGGGGTTGTCGGCCGGGGCTCAGGCCCGGCGAGCGGCGGGCACGCCGCCGGGCCTGAGCCAGTATCGTCTCACGGAGGAAGGGAAGGGAGCTGGGTTCTGTAACCCGGCTCCTCCCTGTTCTCCATTTCTTTTTTTTTTTTCTTTACTTTTCTCTCAATCCTTCTCTCTCTTGCATGGACAGGGGACTTACCAGAGGCAGGCGCGCTGGGGAAGAAACGTCCGCATGAGGAAATGATGAGAAGGGGGCATCCACGTATGATGGGAAGGAGGGTTCCACATCATCTTTTATAGGCATTGCAGAGTCCCCAAATCAAGGGACTCTGTAATTAGATATACTTGAAATTCAAATATTTAGAGTCATCTGATCTCGTGATAACTTTCACGAGCAATTAAGATATACTGGAATTCAAATATCTAGAGTCTATCATCTGACCTCGTGATAACTCTCACGAGCATTGAGAAATCTAGGGGATTACATTCTCCCTCCTTATAAAATTTCGGCCTCGAAATTGATAACTTTTATTAGAGAAAATTAAAGGTCCAAATTTCTGTCCCAAGGACTAACAATCAACTAAAGCTAACAGTTTTCAATCATTAACTATTTTAAGATACAAATAGTCGTGGATACTTTTCTTTCATTTCTTCTTCCAGTTCCAAGTAGCCTCCCTTTCAGAATGATTATTCCATTGCACCTTGACATAGGGAATGGTACGCCGTCTTAGAACTTGATCTTTGCGGTCTACGATACGCAAAGGATCCTCATATGATAAATCTTTCCTCAACTGTATAGGCTCATATGCTATGACATGGCTGGGGTCAGAGATATACTTCCTCAGCATAGATACATGAAAAACATTGTGTACCCCAGATAGAATCGGAGGCAGTGCCAGGCTGTAAGCAACCTCTCCAACTCTGCTCAAGATCTCAAAAGGTCCAATATAACGTGGACTCAGCTTTCCTTTAATCCCAAATCTCATCACATCTTTGGTTGGTGATACCCTTAAGAAGACATGATCCCCAACCTGGAATTCCAATTCCCTTCTTCTGACATCAGCATAGCTCTTTTGCCTGCTCTGAGCTGTACGAAGACGCTCCCTGATCAAATGCACCTTATCTACTGTTTGCTGAATCAGCTCAGGGCCTAGCAACTTTCTTTCCCCCACGTCATCCCAACATATAGGAGATCTGCACCTCCTACCATACAGAGCTTCAAATGGAGCCATCTGGATGCTGGCTTGGTAACTATTATTATATGCAAACTCCACCAAAGGTAAGTGGTTATCCCAAGCTCCACCCAAGTCCATCACACAGGCTCGCAACATGTCCTCCAGAATCTGTATGGTCCTCTCTGATTGTCCATCTGACTGGGGATGATAGGCTGTACTGAAGTTTAGTTTGGTTCCCATGGCCTTATGAAGGCTCTTCCAAAACTGGGATACAAACCTGGTATCTCTATCTGATACAATAGATACCGGAACACCATGGAGTCTCACGATCTGTTCAATATACAAATTAGCCAATCTTTCACTAGAGACCCCAACTCTGAAAGGTAGGAAATGAGCTGATTTTGTTAGTCTGTCCACAATGACCCAAACTGCATCGTTGCTCTTAGGAGTTTTGGGCAGACCAGTCACAAAGTCCATTGTAATCTTTTCCCATTTCCACTGTGGAATCATCAGAGACTGAAGAGGTCCTGCAGGCCTTGATGCTCGGCTTTCACTTGCTGACACACCAAGCACTTGGCCACATACTGAGCAATCTCCCTCTTCATGCCTTTCCACCAAAAATTTTTCTTTAAGTCTCTGTACATCTTAGTGCCACCTGGATGCACAGTATAGGGAGAGTAGTGAGCCTCTTTTCAAAATTTCAGCCTTTAGCTCTTCACTGTTTGGCACACAAAGTCTTCCTTCAAATTTAGGGATCCATCTTCCATTATATAAAATTCATTCTGAACTCCTGATTGTACCACTTCTTTAATCCTTTGTAGCTCTGGATCTTCCATCTGGGAGGACTTGATTCTGTCAACTAAGGTCGGCTGGAGTACAAGTGCTGCAATAAGTCCATCAGACTGCTGTACTCTCAGACCAACCTCCCACTTCTCCAGATCTCTCAATACGTGAGGCTGGGAGGTAATCATAGCAGCTAACTCAGAAGAGGATTTTCTGCTCAAGGCATCAGCTACTACATTGGCCTTCCCAGGATGATACTGTAGATTCAGGTCATAATCCTTCAATAGTTCCAACCACCTCCTCTGCCTTAAATTCAGCTCCTTCTGTGTGAAAATGTATTTTAAACTCTTATGATCTGTATACACATCACGACACTCCATATAGATAATGCCGCCAAATCTTCAGAGCAAAAACCACAGCAGCCAATTCCAGGTCATGAGTAGGATAATTTTGCTCATAAGGTTTCAGTTGTCTGGAGGCATAAGCTATCACTCTTTCATTCTGCATCAAAAACATCCCAATCCTTTTCGAGAGGCATCAGTGTATATAGTAAAACCTTCAGATCCCGTTGGAAGAACAAGAATGGGAGCTGACACCAGGCGCTGCTTTAACTCCTGGAAACTTTCCTCACACTCCACTGTCCAGTCAAACTTCACTCGCTTTTGGGTTAAGCGAGTTAGGGGTAGAGCAATGCGAGAAAAATTCTCCACAAATTTTCGGTAATACCGGCTAATCCCAAGAAGCTTCTGACTTCTGCCACATTGGTAGGTCGGCTCCAGTTAGTGATAGCTTCAATCTTTTTCGGGTCCACAGATACACCATCTTTAGAGATTATATGACCCAAGAAAGATACTTGATCCAACCAAAATTCACACTTCTTCAGCTTGGCATAAAGCTTCTTCTCTTGCAGAATCTGTAGCACAATTCTCAGGTGGTCCTCATGCTCCTTATGGCTCTTGGAATATATCAGAATATCATCAATGAAAACCACCACAAACTGATCCAGATATGGTTTAAAAATTCTGTTCATTAAGTCCATGAATGCTGCTGGGGCATTAGTTAACCCAAACGGCATCACCAAGAACTCATAGTGGCCATATCTGGTTCTAAATGTTGTCTTTGGTACATCCCCTTCTTTGACTTTAAGCTGATGGTACCCGGACCTAAGATCAATCTTTGAGAATATCCGGGCTCCTTGAAGTTGATCAAACAAGTCGTCAATCCTTGGTAGAGGATACTTATTTCGCACTGTTACTTTATTGATTCCCCGGTAATCAATGCAGAGTCGGAGACTGCCATCCTTCTTCTTAACAAATAGACTGGAGCACCCCAAGGAGAAGCACTGGGTCTAATAAATCCTCGATCTAGGAGCTCTTGTAGTTGATTCTTCAGTTCTTTTAGCTCAGCCGGGGCCATACGGTAAGGGGCCTTTGATATAGGCCCAGTTCCAGGAACTAGATCAATAGAGAAGACTTCCCGATCAGGAGGTAAATTAGTCAAATCCTTAGGGAAGATCTGGGAATTCTCGAGCTATGGGAATATCCTCCAATTGGTCTCTTCTTGCTGAAGGTCCTTGACTACAGGAAATCCTTGACCACCACTCATCAAAACTTTCCAGCCTGCATCACTGATATGAACACTGAGGCTAGGTGTTTATACCACCAATAAAACTGAATTCAGGCTGGCTTGGAATTTTGAAGTTGACAGTCTTCCTGAAGCAGTCTACTGAAGCATGATTGGAGGCCAACCAATCCATTCCAAGGATAACATCGAAAAACTTAGTGGAAGGACAATGAGATCAGCATTCAACCTCCTATTTTCCAAGATAATTGGGCAAGATTTGCATACTGTGCCAACTTTCATAACATCTCCATTTGGAAGCGTAATATGCAGCTCTTGCTTAGAGGAATAGGTGGCAATGATGCATTCTTGTCAAGGTAGATGTCAGATATAAAGAATGCGTAGCACCCAGTCAAAGGAACGTAAGTAGTACCTACATCATCACCACAGAATTAGATGCGGCAGCGTCCTGCTGAGTGAGGTTGAAGACCCGTCCCTGGGTCCTCGGTGGCTACTGCTGCTTTGCTGGCTCATTCCTTGACTTGAAGAAGGCGATGATCCTTCCGAAAGACATGTAGCAATCTTGTGATCAGTTTTCCACAGACAAAGCAGGCACCAGTCACCTTGCGGCAAGGCTTTCTGGGAGTTACCAAATGAATGCAACGAGTTCCTTATTCTGGTTCTGCTGTGCAACCCTTCTTCTTGGCCTGAGCAGAGGATTGGCCAGAAGTATCCGCAGCTCCCAATCCTTTTGAACAGAGGCCTTATTCACTACAGCACTGTAAGTGAGGAGCTCAAATACATTGACCGCTTGTCTCAATCTGGGTCGCAGTTCAGTGAATCTGGCTTGGCTATTTCATTGGTCACAATATTTGGAGCAAAACGGGCCAACCTGGTGAATTCGGCTTCATACTGGGCCACAGAAAGATCCTTTTGCTCCTCTGATTCCATCTGTCTCTGTACACTCCTGGGGAAGTATTTGTCGAAGAATATCTCTCTAAATCCCCAAGAAATAAATTCCGACGCTGCTCCTCGACTAACCACCAATCATAGGCTTCTCCCTGAGAAGATAGGTGGCAAATCTGATCCGCTTATCCTGACTACCATGGGCCATAAAAGCCTTCTCCATATCTCGCACCCACCGCTCAGCATCAACAGGTTGGTGGATCCAGAGAAAGGGCAGGGGCAAATTTCTTGAAGTTGCAAAGCTGCGGCCAATCCCTACCCAGGATTGAGATGGAGTAGCTGGGTCTGTGGAGTAGAGTCGGGCTGAGTCTGTGGAACAGGAGGGGCAGGCTGTGTTGCGGAGCAGTATGAGTAGGCTGAGCAGTCAAAGCCTGCAGAATCTGGTGCTGCAAGTCCCGCATCGACTGCACCATACCCGAGAGAACCTGAAGCATCTCGGTCTGGGTTACTGCTGATCAATCCCGACTGAATTGGCAGGGGCAGCAGCTTCGGTGGCTTCCAGACCTCCTGGTTGGCCAGCATTACCAATCTGGGAACTCTCATCATTTTGTCGACTTCTAGTGCGACGTGCCATTCTTATCTCCTGATAAATTAGTATAATTAATATCACTGTAAACATTAATTGTTAGGCTTTCGAAGCATAATTTCTAAGATTCCTTTAAATTTATAATTTGTCTCTATGTCACTCTAGTATTTTGCCTAAAGTGTCATCATGTATGTCCCTAATGTCATAACCTGGCTCTGATACCACTAAAGCTGTCACGCCCCAGTCCCAAAAATTTGAACTAGGATGACAACCGCCGCATGCCAGGCATGCAAGGCGTCTTGAACTTATCACATAAATCAATATAAAGAAATTCCATATCCATGATTTATTACAAACCAGAATTATCAGTCTTGGGCTATCTGCCCTACACACAAACAATCTGAACTAAATCAATATAATAAAACTAAGTCTTCTTAATAGAAACTCCTTCTATCTCAATTATCCATCTTCATTCCTGAGGCTCTGAAAAACATTATGAGAATTTTGTGAGCTCACACTCAATAAGTAAGCCTAATATAATTTTAAAATTTTATTTATCAGGCTATCATTAGGTTCATGTCATCAGATCAATTAGTTTGAAACTTAATTCAATAACAATTACATTGTTTATACTGTCATTATTTTTCTTTATGTGTCCCACGGCCCTACAATACACATCATGTGTAGCCCTCTTAAATATCCCCTAAGAGGAAGGGTCCTGGTACCAGTATCTGTCATCTGTCATGTGATAATCTATCATGTAAGAATCTGTCACATGTGATAATCTATCATGTGATAATCTGTCATGTGAGAATCTGTCATGTGATAATCTCATGTGAGAACCGCGGCGACACATAAAGTTTTACTGTCATTATCATAATTACATATAGTAAAATATGATTTTTGCCAAAAACATAATTACATTTAACTGTAATTTCATAGTTTACAAATTAAATAATTATAAATTATAATACTTGACTTACTTACCACAGTACACGAATTTCAATTGATAACCCAGCTAATTGGACGCCTGGGAACCTACAGAATCATTTTTCATTATTAAATTCTAAAATCTGAATTATAAAATAATTCTTAAACTCTACCCAAACCACTTCATGGGCCCAACTTTGGGCTTGAATATCTCTCAATGTATACACCCAAATAGGAAAATAAAATTATTCCAGAAACTAGAATCAATCCTGATTCGGCCATATATTTACTTTGCCATTCTCGCCCGATACAGGGCCCAAAATGCTGCTCAAACTGGGCTCAGAGATGGCCCAACAAGGCCCAAAAATCGAACGGCCCAACGGCCCATTACTCTATTTAACCCTAGCTCCTCTGTTTCAAAAGAAACAGAGGAGCTGCGAGTTGCACCGGCGGCCAGGGCCGCTGTCGGCCAAATTGAAGGCGGTCCGGCATCGTTGGCCGGACCGTGGCGCCGCCGCTGTGGCCAGCCTCCCCCATGCTTCTCTCTCATCAATTTGGCACATTAACACTTTCTTTCTCTCTCTTCACCCGCGTGTCTTCCACGGTGCCGGCGCCAATTTCGGCCCAAATTGGCGTGGTCCGGCGCCGTTGGCCGGACCAAAGCCAGCTGTCGCCGAGGTCGACCTTCCCCCCTCTCTCTCTCTTTCAATTTCTCTTTATCCCTCTTCTCTCTCTGTCTTCGTGGCTAAGGATTCACACCGGCGGCACGGCCGGCCACCACGGTCGGCCGGACCTCCACCGGACGCACGCCCGGCGCCGGTGGAGGTCTCCGACCAAGGCCCAGGCCTGGCGAAGCGGTGAGCACACCGCCGGGCCCAACCAAGGATCGGACCGGCGGTGAACGTTCACAGTTCCTCGTTCTCTCCTCCGCCCTCTCTCTCTCTCACTGTTCNTGGGTTACCATTGCTTTCCCCGTTGCCGGTGGTAGTGGAATCACTGCTAGGTAAGACCACAACTAGTTCCCTGTTTTGGCTAGCAAATCTCTATTCTGTCTTATCTCCTTAAATTTAATGGTTAGGGTTTTTAATTAGATCGATTGTATGTTGTGGATATCCCGTCAATAGCCACTGCAATCCTTTCCATTCCCTAGCATTCGATCTTCGTTACGGATGGGTAATTTTTATTTCTGATTCTAATATCTTCTTGATGAACCAAACTTGGGATCTAAAACGAACTGTCTTTTGTGGGAAGTATTACAAGCTCAGGGGGATGTCATCAGCTACAACCTTGGTGGGATGGGCTGCAGTGCCGAAATCCTTGCCATTGATCTCACCCGGAACCTCCTTCAAGTAGGTCTTTCTCTCCCACTTCTTTACTCTTGTTTCCCTTTCACCTTTGTTTCTTAAGTTTGTACGGTGGATTACATCTTTTACATCAAGGAACATGGGATACATTCTTGTCCTTTAGTGGGTGCTCTCATTTCTGAAGACATTGAAGCTAGGCAATGCACATGGGCAACAGCAAGGGCAAGGGGGACAGTCTTCTATAAATGAAGTGTATGTTTGGTTGGTACTTTGTCCATGCTATTTCGTTTGGAGAAGCATTACTTATACGTGTCTAGATGCTATGGGGAAGGATGTGGACAGCCATGGACACCTTATTTAGTCTGAAAATTTTCATGTGCACATCCAAGAGAACACATCATGACATCCTTCTGCGGTGCTATACAAACAAAACATTGGGTACAGTTTAGCTTCACTATAGATAGAAAGGGTTCCTCACAAGCTCCAAATATCTGTCCAGTGCTTATCTATTGGTGCTCTGAAAGCATTCTTGTGCTCTGAAATGCTTCACTATTGATTTGTATGGAAGATTAATTTTATCTCCTGTTATAAAAGCAGTTGTAAGGTTCTTTTATGCCACCAATCCATTACAAACTACTTCATTTTCTTTTTTTCTTGAGCAGAACTATGTTACATATTTATAACCCTTTCAGACCTTCAGACAATTTCATACTGAAATTCTCAAATCAATTGGTCTCTTTCTCTTTTATTAAAAAAAAAAAAGGTTGGGCGGGGGGGGGGGGGGGGGGGGGGGGGGTGGAGGGGAAGCTAGTTTTAGGATGTGAATCATGACCAGACCTTGCTTGATTTATGTTTTATTCCAAATTTTAGATAAAAAGTGGATTTTTTTCTATAGCAGGAAGATAGCCATTTTTAGCTTGATAGCTGATGTTTGCCATAAAAGTTGAAGTTTTTGATGCCTGAATGCTTGAGTAGTCCTTCCTAGCCCTTGTGTACTCATTGTTCTAACATTTCCTTCTCTTGCATTGTCTAGACTGGGGAGATTTGCCTTGATATCTTGAAGAATGCTTGGAGTCCTGCATGGACCCTCCAGTCTGTTTGCAGGGTCTAGTCTTTGATCTGCATGAGGTATATTTCTTAGTTTAGATTTTCTTCTACTTTATAGACCAAAGCATTGGAGACCAAAGCTGATCTGCATGAGGTATATTTCTTAGTTTAGATTCAATTTTCAGAGTTGTATCCTTGTACATGTCTAGTCTTTGATCTCGGATTATTGCGTTTTTAACATTATTTAGAAGGTTAAGATGATTTGCTTTTTGCTTACCAAGAAGGAGAGTTCCTCATCCAGCCAGTTGACAAATGAAACAAGATCATCAATATTAGTAAATGTTGCAGCTCGAACCTCAGAAGCCAAGGACTGGACAAAATCACCACCTGATGATTTAGGAGGTGGCCTAGGCACCCTTGGAGCCCTCTTCTCAATGTGTGCAAGTTTTATCTTGCTCACTATCGGGCTGTCAACCTTGCTATCATTGGACTTCTCGCTTGAATCAGTAGATCCAGGAACTTTCTCCTTTATTTGTGCTAGTTTAGGGGGTAGAGTGATGGGTTTTTCCCTCTCTGCCTTAGCTCTTGATTCGAAGTTTGAATTGAAAGCTGAGCCACCACCAAATCTTTCTGCTCTGGCTTGCTCTGCTTTCTCCTTGATTGCCTTCTCTCTCTCCAGTGCTAGTTTGTGCCGCTCCTTGAATGCAGGATACTTGTCATCCGCCACACCTTCAACTGATTTAGACATCAGCTGGAAAGAAGTAGCCACACTGTTTAGTTGGTCTCCAGCAGGAAGCTGGGTTCTTATGCGTGGAAGATTGCCTTCCTCTAAGAAGTCATTGGGGTCTTGGTCATTCTTCCCAAATGTGGTGATGGCAACACCATCTCCAGCATTTCTTAGCATTAAGGCTTCCAATGGGCCCTTTGATTTTAGGCTGGCACTAGTCCTCCTTGGCGAGTTTCCTCCTATAGACCATGTTGGTGAGGCTATAACACTAGCATCATCCTTGGTCTTTCCCCACTTCTTGAGCTTTTGAATTAGACCATGTTGGTGAGGTATATTATTTATGAGGTATATTTCTTAGTTAAAGTGTTATACTGAAATATCAAACTACATTGTTCCCCTCAGATGTGTTTGTTCTGTAATAGAGACTGTACACAAGTACTTGGCTATTGAATTGCATATAATTTGCCAGATAAAGATGTCTAGTTAAATAAACATTTGCTGCCATTGTGTAACATGTTGGAGCATCCAAGCACCCCTAAAGTATGGAACCAAGAAAAAGCTTGCTTCAGTCTTATTAGATCGATGCCCAAAGAACTTCTTTATTAAATGATGAAGGTGACTTTCTGTGGAGAAGAGTAGTAGTTTATTGCAACAGTAACTCAATTATGGGTCATGTCGCATTGTCACCATAATAGGCATTAGATGCTTTCACTGCCAACTTATATCCCATCAGTCAAGTTGAAGCAACTGGTCCACATGGAGGCCTCAAGTATGAGATTTTATGAGCTCTGCTGACACTCTTTTTTTTCCTTGCAGTGTTGATAATCATTTGGCCCAAATTTATGTATACAATAGGGTTAGCTATGCTACTAAAAATATTAAAAGATATTTTGAGCAAACAATAGATAACACCATCTACTTCATCTCATGACTAGAAACATAATTCTTTTTCTTTTTCTTTTTCTTTTCCTTTCATGTGTGTGTGTGTGTGTGTGTGTGAAGAAAGCCTTATATTGGACCTTTCAGTAATCAAGCTTACATATTAGCAGTCCCAAAAACAAAACTAGTCCCAAAAACTTAGGCTAGCCTTTTCTGCTTGTTGGGATCTGCTGGTGAATTAGTGGGAATCAAGCACTGCCAGGAAGCAAGCTCCATCAACTACCCCCTTAATAGCTTGCATCTTCTTCAACCAAGCAAATCCAATTGGATATCAACATCAAATTGTTTTCCTTCAACGAATCACGATCACAACCATCCTTTATAGTGTTTGCACAATAGCAAGCATGCCCAACAACATGCTTGGATAATAAAAGGAGTTAATATGCAAATGTTAGCACAACATTATTATCTCTCCATTAATCAATCAACTGTTCTACTAAGTATAATACAAGTTCACACATACTGCCTTATGGTTATCTCTCCATGAATCGTAACTGATCATCCTTTCAAATGCTATACTTCTACAGAACATCCCCATGGAGATTGCAAATCCACTGTTTGGTGCATTTCTTTATTAATGCAAGACCACTAATTTTGAATCCAAACATCAACCTTGCTATTGGATGTTTCCATAAAATTCAGAGTTCACACTATTTTCATCTATCTCTTGAGATATTCATCACAATTTTCATGTCCACCAATTCGGATACAGATATTATTAGTATATGACTTCTTGAGTTTCATCAGTCAAATAGTTGCTGCATAGCAATATCATGCTAATCCTTTGTTTATATCCAGTCTTCCACAAAATATATTTTAGTTGAGCTTTCAAGGCATTGTGAGTGAGTTTTTTTTTTTTAACATTTGATGACTTGACCCAATCATTCTATGATCATTGTTCAAACAGGTGAAAATCATGTTAAGACTACAACACCCAAATGTTGTTCTTTTTATGGGGGCTGTAACTCGTCCTCCTAACCTCTCAATTTTGACAGAGTTCTTTATCTTTGTTGCATTCACTATCTTCCTTCCAGTCATGGTGCTGATGCCTCAGAAATTTGCCATCTGCTTTACTCTTGGTTGCATATTGATTGTTGGATCATTCTTTGCTCTTAAAGGTCCCAAGAATCAGCTGGCTCACATGTCGTCAAAAGAGGTATCTGTTTTAAAGATGCATCTCCTTCCTTATTTGTTGTCTCATATTTAGAGAGAGATGGTTTAATTGTCCTATGGATTTGTGTGCAAAGTCTTGGTAACAAATTAGATAGTCTTTAGTTGGAAGGCTGAGAACTTAGCTGACCTAAATAGTTCTGGATATGACTTGTTATTTGCAGTCACATTTTTGACTTTGTCGAGATGAAAGCTGTCTGCCTTTGGTAAAAGTACCACTATTAGATTGTTTTGTCTTGGTAGATTAATTTGCTTTCGAATGAAGGATCACTGTTTTAAGTCTCTTTTCCATTTCAAAGAAGACTTATTACAATAGGTAAATATAAGCTTGAAGTTGTAGAGTGGTTATAATGAAGTTATATATGTTAAATAAATACAAGTTTCTGGCTTTGACGAAAGCACAGTATGTTTGTTATTGGAACTGATAATGGCAAATGTTTGAGGGAGCTCCTTCATTTTTCTTATGATGTATGCTACTGAAAAAGATAATTTTTCTTTTTTTACCTTAATATTTATTACATTAAATCTAACAATGATCTTGCTCATTATTTTCTTAGGTTCTTGTGCTTATATACTATTCTGTTTCGTATTTTCCGGGTGGATCTGCTGGGCTGAAATTTCTGTCTTCGACTCTTACATCTTCAATATTGAAATGCTTTGGGAGGTGATGCTAATGTCTATGGTTTTTTTTTATTTTTTTTTGGTTTTTCCTACCAAGATACTAATGTCTATGCTAATGTCTATGTTTTCTTTTTTCTTTCCTACCAAGGTACTTGTATCCTAGTTTTCATTTGTTATAAGAAACACTCCTGTACTAGAACATAATGGTATTTTTTTTTTCTGGTTCCCCAACGCTGGCAGTACCTTGTAGTTAGTTTGTGGAGTTCTACCTACTTGTTTATGATAATGAAAGAGTGTTCTTTGGTTCCTGAAAAGAAAAGAGAATATCCTTGTGAACATGCATTTTCCTCTTCAAAAATTGGACATATATATATGTGCGTGTGAGAGAGAGAGAGAGAGAGAGGTTTACAAAACAGAAGTTGTCCAGATTATGATATGTAAATTTTGCTCCATAATTAGGTTTTACTGTTTTAACTGTTAGACATTAATTAGACAATAATCCTTGTATATTGGCTAAGGCCTCACAATAACTATAATGATTGAAGGCTTGGAGGAATGACAAATGGCTTGGGCTGACAAATACAATGGCATGGGTTTATGTCCTGAGGCAACTACTTTGTGCTCGTGCACATAAACACAAAAAGAAAGCTGAAGATTAGGTCTGCCCCCGGTCCATCCCTCCCAATGTAAGTTAGAAGGTGTTGGATGTTGAGTTACTTTATCATGTGTTAACAGCAATGCTGGGACTTTTTGATCTTGTTCCAGCTGTTACCGAGTCACAGTAGTCAACTTTGCCAATATTAGTTAATCCATTTGCAGTTATCTTGTGATGGAAATAAAATAGGGCATTTCCAAACAATTATTTGACTTCTATATTGTTTGTGGTACATCTTTGACTTCTATATTTTTTGTGGTTTGTTGTAGCCTACTTTGGATTTTCACTTGAATCTGGCTTATTCTTAAAGGCCAAAGGGATGAATTACTTGCACACAAGCCATCCAACAATTGTGCATCGGGATCTTAAGTCACCAAATCTTCTTGTTGATAAAAATTGGGTGGTCAAGGTACTTACATGGCTAATTGTCCAATATGAATTGCAGGTATTTATGTGAACAGGCTGAGCTGATAATGTTGACTTTTAACTTTGTTTATTAAGTTTACTACACATTGGATCGAGATGCTAGGCTGGTGAAATTTCTTATGCTTAATTTGTATGCAGTGGGACTAGGGTAGGTTGAGTCTTCCTATAAAAATTATTGACCTTTTCATATACCTCTCTTGAAGCTACTACCTTCATGTGAAAAATAATTGGGTAGATGTTCTTAACAGAATCAGCAATGTTGATTTGTACCTGGTTTATTCAAATGATGCATTTGGTCCTGAGAGTAGAGGTGGGGAGGAAAGCATAAAGCGCAGAAGATTGTCTTCATCTAAGCTTGGACATGAGAGCCCAACATCTGGTGATGAAACTCTTTCAGCTCCTACATGTCTAGTGATACTTAACAGGGAAGTGAGGATTGCTTCAGTAGCTGCAGGTAGACGTCACACACTAGCATTGTTCACTTCAGGCTACATCAGAGGGAGCCAGTAAATGGTGTTCAAAGGACTGCTTCAGATGTACATTTCTCAAGAGTAAAGTCCCAAGGCAGCCAAAGACATCTTAATAATTTGATGTCTAATGTATAAAACATTAGTATTGTTGATGTATACAGATATATTTATCTTATTTTATGAAATGCATTTTTTATTCTTAAATTTAAATTTTCATCTATAAATTTCATTAGAATGCATTAAATATATTGTAATTTAAAAATAATTTTAAATTTATAAGAATAAAAATTTGTTAAAATTTTATTAGGTTAATGATGGATTAGTGATGGATTTATGATAGAAATAATAGTGATGGATTAGTGATGAAAATATTAGTGATTGATTAGTGATGGAATAATAACGAATGACTAATGGATTCTTTCGTCACTAATTCATCACTATTAGTGACGGACTAGTGACAAAAGTTTTAGTGACTAAATTTTCGTCAATAATCCGTTACTAAATTGTGATGGAATACTGATGGAAATATTTGTGACGGAATAGTGACGAAATAATGCGTGATGGATAGTTCGTAACTAATCCGTCACAATTTAGTGACGAAAAATATATTCCATCATAAATTTTTGACGGAATAGTTTGTCACTAATCCGTCACAATTTAGTGACGAAAAATATGTTCCGTCATAAATTTTTAACGAAATATTCCGTCATAAATTCGTCGCTATTATTTTGACGGACCTCTTTCCATCACTAAATTTAGTGACGGCAAAAATAGTGACGATAAAATTTTCATCACTAATCCGTCACTAAACCCAATTTTTGACGGAATAGTGACAAAATTTTTGTCACTATTTTACTATTTTCTTGTAGTGTTTTTTTCTTTAAAATTTACCATATTATTTCTCTAGATACTCTATCATATGCTTTCTCTAAATCAATAAAGATTATATAAAGATTTTTTTCTCATTATTTTTTATAAATATAAAATAAATATTAAAAAAATGCTACAACAAATGCTACTGGCTAAAATAAATTAAAAGGTACCATAGGATCAACTAGGGGTGCAACTCGGGCTCATGAAACTCGAGTTTCCCTCGACCCTAACCCTAACCCTATTTATAAAATATCAACCCTAACCCTAACCCTAACCCTATTTGTAAAACCTCAACCCTAACCCTATTTTTAAAAATTGGGTTTGGGTTGAGTTTCGGATTGGAATTCGGGTTGATGAGGAAAAAAAAAGCTTTTTCCAAAGTAAATAAATATCGAATTATGGATCCCAAGGACGGAAAAACAAAATCCCTTGTCGAACACATAAGCTGAACTCGGGGCTTTAACATTGTATTAAAAAAAAGTCTTACTTGAAACAAAAAAGAGGAGGAGGTGCCGTAAACAAAGAAGAGGAGGAGGCGAGAAGTGAAACAAAATGTGTGGATAGTCTACCTTTATGTTTGTCCTTTTCCTTGCCTGCGACCGACGGTTTTGCCCTCCTTGCCCTCAAGTTGGCCATCTCATCCGATTCGATTGACGTCTTCAACGCCCCCAAAAATTTGGTGCCGATAAGCTACCCCCGTTCGGGTAACCCTCGGGTTCGGATTCTCTCGGGTTCGGGTTGCAGTCAACCCTAACCCGGATCAATTACAAATCGGGCCGAGTTAAATTCGGGTCTTTCGGGTTCGGGTTGGGCAAACATGAGTTTAAACACTGCTGTAAATCGGGTTTGGCGGGCCGGGTTCGGGTTGAACCCGGCCCAAGTTACACCCCTAGGATCAACCAAATCAATCGAGAAAAAATCAAGAAAAATAAGAAAAACAATGCATCTCTCTATTTCACTGTTTCAAAAATAACTCTCCGGAATCCAATCAGAATCCTCACCACCGTAACATTTACATCATTACAATGGTGCTCAAAGATTATGGCCAAGGTATGGTCTAAGATTAGGATTCAGATATTGAACAAATAAAAGTTTAGAAGTAAAAAAATAATAAATATCAGAAAGAAAGTTTTTTTGAAAATCAAATCTACTAAATGAATTCTAGCATGTCTATATCACTAGCAATTTTAGTCTGAATTCCAATTCCTCCAACTTAAAAAGTATTGCAAATAAAAAGAATTACTTAGAAATATAGAGGAATTCGATTGAGTTCAATGATTCCAATCAGGCTCTTTCGGTCCGAAAACGCTTTTCACTCAAATTCAATCAATGGCCAGCTCCAACCCGCAACCTCGTTGCGATCTGTGAAGCCTGTCAGCCTCCAATCCGGCGGCCGATGAGCTACATAACACCGTTACTGAACTCTAAACGATCGCCCATCGATCTCCCTTCCATGAATCCTCTAATTTCATCCACATAAAACTTTTCTTTTCCATCGCCTCCATCTCTTCTTGCACCCCTCTCTTCGTTCGGTACCATCCCATTTAGATTGTTCTTGTTTTGATCTGTTAGAAGACGATTTTTGTGGGAGTTTATGCACTGCTCTTTGTTATCCCTCTTCGACGAGTGACAGCAAGGCAAAAGACCGAGGGATAGCTTATGCGCTTATTCTTGTGGCTCTACCGCGGTTACCTACCTTGTTCATTGATGGCTTCTTCACTCTGGTCTATAAAGAAGTTTGGGCTCTTGAATGCTATGCTTTTGAAATCTCTGTGACTAAAGCTGGATAAATTACTTTTGTTTTGTTTCTTTTGGCGTTTTTTTTTTTTTTTTAAAACAAATCATCCCCCATAACTCTTAGGAGGAATCGTTCAAATTTATCCACTTAGCCTAATATTTTTCTATAATGATTAAATAATTTATCATATGCATCTGCATGCTTGTGTCTACGATGATAACAATTTTCCTAGCACCCATGATAACTTTTTAGTGTAATTAAGGTTCATGAGGTTCCTCTAATATATAGACTCTTTGCTGATTTGTGCATATCTGCTGCAATTTGAATACAACCTCAGATCAAATCAGTTGGCTTAATTAAGGATTTAAGTTAACAAGGAAAAGGTTTAACCGTTTTCATCTTTAACAAGATATATATAATCGATGGTGTCAGAAATTGGTTTGAGAATGATGATAGTGATTGTGAGCTGAAAATTGACGTAATGATCAGTCAAAAGGAAAGACTCATGCATCCAAGTCCGCATTTTTATGAGGACGGAAGGCAAGTACAAGAGGTGTTAGAGGTTACTCATACCCTTCAATGCTCAAGTGGAGAAGGTAGAGACCAATGGTGGGTTTAGGGATGGCGTTTTTTTTTTATTTGATCGTTTATCCGTATCATTTTTAACGGATCAAAATTTTTTTGATCTAAACAGCTTAATGGATAAACGGATTAATGGCTAAACATGTAAATGATCAGAACGGTATCCTCTGTCTCGTTCTGTTTACTATCTCCATTCCTATTAATTTTAATATAATATATTTAAATTATTTATATATTTAATATTTAATATTTAAATAAATAAAATATATATACTAAAAAATATAATAAAATACGTTTGAATCTCCCTAAGTGTCTTCTTCTTTCATGCAACCACTGACCATCAAGTCAAAACTTTTTATTAATATTTTTTTAAACTTTCAATAAATTATAAATTTAATGAAATAATTTTATTTTTTTATAAATAATCAAACGGGTACTCAATGGGTACCAGATCGGGTATCCCTGTCCTCGCCTTGTTAACTATAACGGCTTTACAGGATAAGAAATGGAAGGTTTTTTCTAACGAGGATGAGGATCAGTAATGACTACTCGGGCCATCCTCGGGCCGTTGCCATCTCTAGGTGGGTTATGTAACCTTTTTAAGGAAGAAATTTTTAAAAATGAGGAACTCAAGAGCTGATGGCCAGTGGAACAAAAAATGAGAGGAACAAAAATAAAAATAAAAATAAAAAAGATGAAGTTCCCTTTTACAGGCAAACTTAAGATAATAGTTAAGACCATCGATACTACAGGACATGAACTCCTGAGCAAGTAAAGCATTATCAGTGATACTACGCCCCCTGAGGAAAGCCCCCTGCTCCGAAGAAATGAGACGAGGGATGATCCAATGAAGCCTAGTAACCAGGAGATGAGCGCAAACCTTATATAAGGTAGTGCACAAACTGATAGGCCGAAAGTGCTGAGGTCTGAAAGCATCAGGCCTTTTCGGAACCAGGGTAATGAAGGTTCGATTCCACTCAGAAGGAATAGACTTAAGATGAAAAACAAGCTGGATCATCTGCACTAAGTCCTTCCCAGGATATCCCAATAATGACGAAAGAAAAACAGAGGAAAGCCATCTGGCCCAGGGGCCTTATCAGCACCAAGCTCCCATAACGCCAACCGAATATCCTCCGCAGCAATAGGCCGAATAAGAGTGTCATTCTCAGCAGCAATCACTCTATTGGAAGACAAAATAGGGTGAACAGGGCTTATGACAGAGTTAGTTGGGATTTCTTGTTCTGCTCTCTTCAGGAGTTTGGGTTTCAGGAGCTTTTTATTGATTGGATCATGGCCTGTATTCAGCGCCCATCGTTCTCCATCCTCATCAATGGAGACTGTACTGATTATTTCCATTCTGATGTTGGGCTGAGACAAGGATGCCCTCTATCCCCATTTTTGTTTGTTCTTTCGGCTGATGCTCTATCTCGGGCTCTTCACCAGGCTCAGCGGGACTCTGCTCTTGACCGTTATCGGGCTAGTACCCAGGGGCCCACGATTTTCCACTTGTTGTTTGCTGATGACTGCATCTTCCTGGGCAAGGCTACTGTGGCCAACGCGACCACGTTTGCTTCTATCCTCCAGACTTACTGTTTTGCCTCTGGTCAGAAGGTTAACAGTGCTAAGTCAGTGATTTACTTTAGTCCGAGGGTGACTCCTTCTCGCAAGGGGTCTATTATGCAGGTTATGGGCATTTCTATGCAGTCAGATTCGATTTCCTATATGGGGATAGAAGGCCCAGGGTCTCGGATTTTAGTAATCTTGAGAGGAGGATCCGTGATCGGCTTGAGGGGTGGCAGGTCACTGGGCTATCTATGATGGCGAGGATTACTCTCATTCGATCGATGCTCACTTCTCTTCCTCTCTACTTGTTATCTAATACTGCGGTCCCATTGACTTGTCTGAGGAAGATTGAGCGATATTTCAGGGACTTCCTCTGGGGTTCGTCACAGGATCGCCATGCTGTTCATCTTTTAGCCTAGGATTATGTCTGTACACCAATCTCGGAGGGAGGGCTTGGGATCCAGTCCCTCACTGTTCGGAGGGAGGCATTGATTGCTAGGCATGCCACTCATTTTTTGCTTGATCCGCACTGTTTGTGGAGTTCTTTTATGTGTGCCAAGTATGGGGACTGGACTTCTTCCAGTAATTTGCAGCCGGCTCGGGAACACTCTTTCTTCTAGAAAGAGGTTTGTAGTCACGCTCCGGCAATCCTTCATAGCATCTCCTGGATTATTGGTAATGGGGCCTCCGTGGATGTTGCTTATGATTCGTGAATTACTGACATCCCTTTGTCTCGGTGGCCTACTTTTGTCAGCTTTGCCATTCCTCCTGGTACGCGTGTCAGTGATCTTACAGTACATGATCATGCTTCCTGGTCTACCTCTGTGTTGTCTTGCTTCTTTGGGGAGGAGCTTCTACGTCGTATTGTTTCTATTCCTCTTTCACCAGGTCATTCCCCCGACATCAAGGTTTGGAGGCGATCCTGTTTGCCGCGTGCACCCATCAGAGACCTTCTCCAGATTTACAGTGCTCCTACCCAACCTTTGGTTGATATGGCTTGGATTTGGCATTTTCCCATTCATCCTAGGGTTCGTCTTTTTCTATGGAAGCTTGCACGGAATTGTCTTCCTACATGTTCCGTGCTTTCTAGACGTGGCCTGGGGATCCAGCCCACCTGTCCATTATGTGGTATGGAGGAGGAGTCGGTGGATCACGCCATCTTCACTTGTCTCAGGGCAAGCCATATTTGGGAGATTGCTAGCGACCGGCCTTGGGATGGTGCCTCCTCTTCTTATTGTCTTTCCTTTCTTGACTTGATCAGGCAAGATGTAAGGAGAGGCTGCTGTAAGCAGGGTTCGACGAGGGCTTACATTGCTTACCAAATCTAGTTATCCCGAAACCGGATTGTCTTTACGCATGAGTCTGCCCCGTCGCATAGGGTGGTGAGGGTTGCTTTGTCCTTATCTAATGAGTACATCTCCCAGCATCAGGTTCGTTATTGTGATAGCCCTGCCCCCTGGGGTTCCAATGCTGCCCTGGCAGCACACCGTCGTACGGTCCTTATTTCCTGGGTACCCCCTCCAGGGTTTGTCAAAATCAATTTTGATGAGAGTGTTCATGGTAGATCTGCCGGATCGGGTTATGTCATTCGAAGATCTGATGAAGCTCTGCTATCTGCTGGTGGATTTAGTCTTCTGGATCCTCAGTGCCGCTTGCGGAGCTTTACGCTGCTTGGGCTGGGGTTTCCTGTGCTATTCGCAGCCTCGGTGCCCGTCATATTATCCTTGAGGGAGATGCCTTCACCGTGATTCGGTGGCTTCGTCAGGATCATGGTAACCAACTGTCAACCAGCTCTTTGATCTCTGATATTCGCTCCCTACTCCATGGGGTTCATAGCATCCAGATCCGTCATTCCTACGGGGAAGCCAACTCAGCGGCTAATTGGATTGCCGTTAGGGTGGCCGATCATTCTGGATTCTGACAGTGGCAGCCTGGAGATAGTTGTCCTCCTATCCTTTTCATTTTTGTACTCTGATAGATTGGACTTGAGTCACCCTAGACTAGTGTGATATTCCGACTGTACCAAAAAAAAAAAAAAACTTTGATAAAATGGCTAAGGATTCTATAGGATATACTCTTCTGACATCATCTAGCCACCGCAGGTATTGGTGACATAGTCGGAGGGTCATACATCCCTTAATGAGATGTCGACTAATCATTGGCATAATTTAGCTCTGTCAATAATACTTAAAATTTATAATAATTTTAAAAATGCATGCCAAACAATATGAAACAATATATGCCTTGATATGGTGAAGACATTACTTGCCTCAATTGCAATATCATTTGATAGACCATGTGTCTCTTAATGAAATATTGATTGGATACTAGTATAATTTAACTCTATCAATATTAATTAAAATTTATAATAATTTTAAAGATGATCAAGCATGTTGAATAATTCGTGTCTTCATATGGTGATTGGCTTGCTCGAATTGTAATAACATTTGGTGCGAATGGTCGAGCAACATGTTAAAGCTTTTCAAACTTGAGTTGAAGATCCGTCATGCTTCACTAATTATGTTTGACAAACGATCTGATAGATTTTTCGTAACAATCAACAAGGGATGTTACTCAATTATAAAATAAAAAAAAAATTCTCACATAATAATCATCAATTCTTTATTTAAACATGAAAATAATTTACAGTGTTAAAGGCTTTTTTGTTAATATAACAGGTACAAGTGGCCTTCACCAATTTGTTACATTTGTTACTCTAGTCATCCGACGGAACAAACTACGCATCCATTGGTGAACAAGAATTCGGTAGCTGCCTCTTCTCTTCGTTTGCAGTACATGGAACTAAAAAAAAAATATATATATATAATATAGATATGGATAGAAATACAGCATGGGAAGCAACATTTATCGTGAGCATATGATGAGTATAAATGTAAAGATTTTTCCCTTCATTCTATCCCTACTTATATCTATTAATAATATTATTTAATTATTCTTATTTACTAATACATAGTTTCATTTATAATCTTAAATAAGAGTTTTGCTCTACAACCTATTTTTTTCCCCAAAGAATGCAGTTTCAGCTCCTATTTCTCAATTATACGGTATCTATGCCTTTAAATTTTAAATTTGGTTGAAACTAATGGCTAAAGATTAATCAAACTTTTTAATTTAAAAAAATATCTTAAAATAATGAACGGCTGGGCATAAGATGAGGGTTGATAATGGATAATCGGATGGGCATGAATATTACATAATCTATGCGAGTACTTATTTAAAATTTTATATCAGTCACGAATGAAATAAATATTGATATAAATTTTATTGATAGATATGAATAAAATGGTACTGGATAATGAATAATCCGATGGATATGTATATAGCATAATCCCTATGAGTATTGATACAAAAATTTATATATAAATTAGGTATGAGATGATACAGATATAAATTTCATTGATGAATATGAATATGACGTTACTGGTAATGGATTACCATATGGATATAAATATTTATATCCGAATAAAGGAGAAGGATTGCGTTAGGTAGCTGACAGCCAGCGTAAAACTTCATTAAATTTTTTAAAATATGAATTTACTAAATCAATCTATGCAAAGAATTAGGATGTCCCTGTTAAGAGTCGACTTAATACTGAATAGAGAAGAGTGAAGGAAGCAAATTCATGTAGCCAACACCATGTAGTTCGGAAAAGGCTTAGATGAGTTGAGCTAAGTTGAGTATGATATGAATATGTTTATGAATATAAATTTTAATTTTGATGCTGCCAGATCACCCCCTCGAACGTCCGCGAGCGTCCAGTCACCTTCTTCAGCGAGCCCGGGATCTTCTGGTGAGCTTCTCGCGCCTGAGAGCCTGCAAAAAGTCCCGGGGGCCGGAGATTCCGGCGGAGACCCTCCGACACTCATGTCAGTGCTCTGCGCAATAGCAGTGAGCTTGAGGAAGCTCGAAAGAGAAAGAGAGAGAGAGGCTCAGAAAAGAGCTCTCTGTAAGCAAGAATGAGCGTTTAAGAGTGTTGTTGTGGTTGAGTTACCTGAGTCCAGTTCTCAGTTCAGTTGTTCTTGGAGTTACCTGGTCGGGGGTCCCTCTTACCCAATTTTTAGAGGCTTAGAGACTATCCGGTTTGAGTGGTTGAGGCCTCATAATGATGACTTTGATGGGTGAAGTGGCAGAGCTGATGTCTGTGAGGCTTGGGGTGCCTTGGGGTGCTGCCATTTGTAAGAGCATTTAAGGTGATGGCAGAGCTTGCTCCCTCCTTTGGCATGTCAGGGCTGCATGTCAAGTCCCATCAGAGTGGGTGGCTGCTGAGCTGGCTAGTGGGTCAAGTCCCATCGAAGAGGGGGAGTCGTCCGGTTGTCGGGCCAGGTCCCATCGAAGAGGGGGAATTGTCCGGTTGGCCCAAGGGAGAGACATCTGCGGAACACGTAGGAGTTATGTACGTTTGGGCTGATTGGTAGGTCATGTCCCATCGGAGAGGGGAAGTCGTCCGGTTGTCGGGACGGGTCCCATCAATCGTCGGTGTCAGGGTTGACCTGAAGAGGTCGGGGCAGCCTCGACATGACTTGTGAAGTCGAGGCCGACGGGGTCGACCTGAAGAGGCCGGGGCCGAGGAGGAAGGCTCGAGGCCGGGGCCGAGGCGGAGGCTCGAGGCTGGGGCCGAGGAGGAACGCTCGAGGCCGGGGCCGAGGAGCCGAGGCGGAAGCTCGAGTTTGGGGCCGAGGCAGAGGCTCGAGGACGGGGCCGAGGTGGGAAGGCTCGAGGACGGGGCCGAGGAGGAAGGCTCGAGGCGGGGCCGAGGCGGAGGCTCAAGGCCAGGGCCGAGGAGGGGCCGAGGCGGAAGCTCGAGGCCGGGGCCGAGGCCGACTGGAGCCGAGGCCGACTGGAGCAAGGCCGACTGAGGTGCCGAGGCTGACTGGGGCCGAGGCCAACCGGAGTGAGGCTGACTGAGGTGCCGAGGCGACACTGGAGGCGAGGCCAACTGGAGCCAAGGCCGATTGGAGCCAAGGCCGACCGGAGCCGAGGCCGACTGAGGTGCCGAGGTGAGACTGGAGGCGAGGCCGGGGCCAAGGTGGCCGACTGGGGCCGAGGCCAACTGAAGGCGAGGCCGGGGCCAAGGTGGCCGACTGGGGCCGAGGCCAACTGAAGGCGAGGCCGACCGAAGGCGAGATCGGGGCTGAGGTGGCCGACTGGGGCCGAGACCGATCGGGGCCGACTTGGATGGCGCCGGGGCGAAGCCGGCTTGGAAGAGGCCGGGGCGAGATCGATACCGAATGCCGAGGCCGAGGGGAACAGGCCCGAGGCCGAACAGAAGCCGGCTCGATGTGGAGGAGAGAGAAAAGGTGGCGAATTGGGGGAAGGCCAAGTTGCCAAGTCCGAATGTTGTTATTGTGGCCCATGGAGGCCCACTAGCCCCATCAATATCTTAGTGCCGGATGAGGAGTCACACACGCAAACACATCCAAGCCAACCAAAGCTTAGCCAAAACAGTCAATAGCTGCAGTACACGCTATCCGAAAGTGTGGTGCGAGATAGCTAAGCCATCATTTGTCACGGCAGACTCGAGCCTGAACTTTCGTCCCCAGCTCGCATTCCCCGTTCTTTGGTCAAATGTCACATTTCCCACCTGTGCAAATTAATCGCCAACCATTCCTCAGCTAACTTCCGAAATCTCTTCTACCTTTGAATTTTCATCCAAAGAGGATTTGACGAGTTTGCATTGGTTGTAGGTCCGTCAGAGTGTTCAGCTGGCTTCTTTATTTCAACAAGGTTATATATATATATATATATATAGTAGAAAATCTTCCGATGAGCACTGCATCCTGATCAATCTACGGCTTTCTTTCATGGACCTCGCTTTGGCATCACGAATTTTGATTTTTGACTAATTACTGTATAAATAGTCGATTGTTCAAATCAGCGGTCTTGCATGGCATGCGAAGAGAGAAGCAATCCTCATCACCTTAAAATTTTCAAATGTATAAAAGTGGCATGGAGCAACAGAAAACTTGTGAAGTTCTTTAATTTCCTAATACAAGCTTAGATTGTATTTTTTTCATATTTAAAATCATACGGACTACAAATCCCATGATGAAAAAGATGAAATGATTAGAATATTCATGTAGATCCAAAAATAAAAAAATTAATCAAATATTAAACTTGATTACACATAAATATCAAGTTCAACTATATATATATATATATATATATATATATATATATATATATATATATATATAGGCATAAATGGGCAAACAAACGAACACATACAAACCAATGCATACATATATTTACACACATACATAATAAAGGATGAATTTATTAACATATAATAAAAATATTTACACATAGATTTTAAAACTTTAAAATAAAATGAACTAAAAGCAAGCTTGATGCAAATGCAATACAAGCAAAGTAAAGGGTAAATTCATGCCCATCCCTATAGTGGATTGAACTATAACAATCAGTTCCTAAGAACGTAACATTTATTACAAGTTTCTTTAATTTTTTATCTTTTTAACTGCACATAATAAAACAATAGCTATATATGCATATACATGTACACATACATACATATATGTGTGCTCGTGTGCCTTGCACATAATTATTTTTATATTGTACATTCTTATCTTTTTATTATAAACATTTTAAAAAATTTAGACATTATGAATCAGATTTTAAATAGTCAGAGGCTAAACATAAAGTATGGAGCACTGAACGAACGGATATGAATTAAGCCAAAAATAAATGAAATGCATGAGATGAAGTGAGCAGGGGATGAACAAGTGCACGTGTACTAGATTAGCACACGAGTGTCAGCTGGCCTGCCGCCCGCTTAATTTGTTTTTTTGGTCAGATGGTTGAAGAGGTATGTTTACTGCCTCACTGTCTTGACCAATTAGCTTGAAGGTTTTTATTCACAGCGGTGGGGATCAACTAGAGAGTGCGGACAGTGCATGCAATTATGAGGACGACCGAGCCTTCGTTAGTAAGGAAAAGGCTTTGTGCATCGATGCATAAAGCGCATATTAAATGCGTAAATTAATTAAAACGTCGCATATATCGTATGATAATATAAATATATAATTAATTTGCTATGCGTTTTGTGTATTGAAGGCTTGTGTACAAATACTTGTTCCGTTCGTAATAATAGCCTTCCAAATGGTGGATCCTACCGAAGTGGCCAGTCCAAGAGAATAGTTTGAAACGGATTCGAGATGGGCCAAGGAAGCTTCCTCTTCTAATAATAGCTGGCATTAAGAGAGAGATAAATACTGATGACGATGACATTTAAATAAAATAAATGGGTCAAAGTGCTGCACTCAACAAACCGTTTCTTGGTCTAATATCTTCTTTTCCTTTGAAATTAAGCATTCCCCTTATCTTTCCTGTCAAACTTGGTGGCCTTAAGGCCTCTTTCTGCAGGCCAAACCTCTATATATTGGCACGTAAAGGCCTCCTCTCTTACCCAACTCAGCTCTTCGTTGCCTTCAATCTCTCTCTCTCTCTCTCTCTCCTATCAAGGGCTTCTGACATCTCTTCTAGCTTGCTAACCTGTCCTTCCATTCATCCAGTTGTGTTTCCAGAAGATGAGCACCGTGAGAATGTATGCTCTGCTCTTCGTCGCGTTCTTCTTGTCTGGGCTTATGGAACTCGCCCATGGCCAAGCCATGGCACCCTCTCCGACAAGCGATAGCAAGGCGATCGATCAAGGGATAGCTTATGCCCTCATGCTTGTAGCCCTCCTAATTACTTATCTTGTATATTAATTTTTTTCCGGCAGAGAGGAGAGCATATCCCATGAATTCATTGTTTTTTTGTACAATTCTTTCTATCAAATTCAACAAAATAAAATCATTATTTTTTTATGAGAAACAATTTATCATGATTTAAAAAAGGGTTATTATTTTTTTATGTGTACTATTCATTCAAGTAATTCTATGGCTAGATGGTTAGTTCTGATCGGCAAGTCTATGGCTATTTTGTAGCCACTTTCTACTTCGACAATTTTAGCGATGCATTATTGCGTCGCTAAATTGCGACCAATTTGCGACGCTTCTGTGACAACAAAATATTGCGACGCATTAGCGACTCATTAGCGACTCAATTAACAAAAAATAAAAAAAATTAAATTTTTAATATTGCGACGCAATATTTTCGTCGCAATATTTTTAAATTAATTTTTTTATGAAATATAAATATCAATAAAAATATTGCGACGCAATATATGCGTCGCAATATTTTTAACAGAAATAAATATTTTAAATAGCGACGCATTAGCGACGCAATTAAATAGAAAATTAGAAAAATTATTTTTAATGTAGCGACGCACCAATTGCGTCGCAAATAATTTAAATGAAATTAAATTTTAATAAAATTTAAATATCGGAGAAAATATTGCGACGCAGAATAGTGCGTCGCAATATTTTTAAAAGAATTAAATTTTATAAAATTTAAATATCGGAAAAAATATTGCGACGCATTAGCGACTCAATTAACCAGAAAATCAAAAAAAATTATATTTTAATATTGCGACGCATTAGCGACTCAATTAACAAAAAAATTAAAAAATTTAATATTTTAATATTGCGACGCATTAGCGACTCAATTAACCAGAAAATCAAAAAAAATTAATATTTTAAACTTGCGACGCCATAATGCGTCGTAATATTTTTAAATTAAATTTTAATAAAATTTAAATATCAGAAAAACTATTGCGATGCAACACAGTGCGTCGCAATGTTTTTAAAAGAATTAAATTTTATAAATTTAAATATCGGAAAAAATATTGCGACGCATTAGCGACTCAATTAACCAAAAAATCAAAAAAATTAATATTTAATATTGCGACGAATTAGCGACTCAATTAACCAGAAAATCAAAAAAATTAATATTTTAATATTGCGACGCCAGTAATGAGTCGCAATATTTTTAATTTAAATTTTAATTAAATTTAAATATCCAAAAAAAATATTGCGACGCAACACAGTGCGTCGCAATGTTTTTAAAAGAATTAAATTTTATAAATTTAAATATCGGGAAAAAAAATTTGCGACGCATTAGCGACTCAATTAACCAGAAAATAAAAAAATTATTTTTAATATTGCGACGCCAATATTGCGTCGCAATATTTTAAATTAAATTTTAATAAATTTAAATATCGGAAAAAAATATTGCGACGCAACACAGTGCATCGCAATGTTTTTAAAAAAATTAAAAATAAAATTTAAATATCGAAAAAAAATATTGCGACACATTAGCGACTCAATTAACAGAAAATCAAAAAAATTAATATTTTAATATTGCGACGCCAATATTGCGTCGCAATATTTTAAATTAAATTTTAATAAAATTTAAATATCGGGAAAAAATATTGCGATGCAACACATTGCGTCGCAATGTTTTTAAAAAAATTTAGAGAAATTATTTAAATTTAGCGACGCAACGAGTGCGTCGCAAATAATTTAAATGAAATTAAATTTTATAAAATTTAAATATCGGGAAAAAATATTGCGATGCATTAGCGACTCAATTAACCAGAAAATAAAAAAAAATAGGTCGTGGCCGATCAGGATCAGGTCTTGGATCGATCGTAACCGTCGGATCGTCGCCGATCTCGGACGGATCGCAACTGTCCGAGATAGGTCGTGGCCGATCGGGATCAGGGCTTGGATCGATCGCAACCGTCGGATCGTCGCCGATCTCGGACGGATCGCCACGGTCCGAGATCGGTCGTGGTCGGGATCAGGGCTTGGATCGATCGCAACCGTCGGATCGTCGCCGATCTCGGACGGATCGCCACGGTCCGAGATCGGTCGTGGCCGATCGGGATCAGGGCTTGGATCGATCGCAACCGTCGGATCGTCGCCGATCTCGGACGGATCGTCCGAGATCGGTCGTGGCCGATCGGGATCAGGGCTTGGATCGATCGCAACCGTCGGATCGTCGCCGATCTCGGACGGATCGCCACGGTCCGAGATCGGTCGTGGCCGATCGGGATCAGGGCTTGGATCGATCGCAACCGTCGGATCGTCGCCGATCTCGGACGGATCGCAACGTCCGAGATAGGTCGTGGCCGATCGGGATCAGGGCTTGGATCGATCGCAACCGTCGGATCGTCGCCGATCTCGGACGGATCGCCACGGTCCGAGATCGGTCGTGGCCGATCGGGATCAGGGCTTGGATCGATCGCAACCGTCGGATCGTCGCCGATCTCGGACGGATTGCCACGGTCCGAGATCGGTCGTGGCCGATCGGGATCAGGCTTGGATCGATCGCAACCGTCGGATCGTCGCCGATCTCGGACGGATTGCAACTGTCCGAGATAGGTCGTGGCCGATCGGGATCAGGGCTTGGATCGATCGCAACCGTCGGATCGTCGCCGATCTCGGACGGATCGCCACGGTCCGAGATCGGTCGTGGCCGATCGGGATCAGGGCTTGGATCGATCGCAACCGTCGGATCGTCGCCGATCTCGGACGGATCGCAACTGTCCGAGATAGGTCGTGGCCGATCGGGATCAGGCTTGGATCGATCGCAACCGTCGGATCGTCGCCGATCTCGGACGGATCGCCACGGTCCGAGATCGGTCGTGGCCGATCGGGATCAGGGCTTGGATCGATCGCAACCGTCGGATCGTCGCCGATCTCGGACGGATCGCAACGTCCGAGATCGGTCGTGGCCGATCGGGATCAGGGCTTGGATCGATCGCAACCGTCGGATCGTCGCCGATCTCGGACGGATCGTCCGAGATCGGTCGTGGCCGATCGGGATCAGGCTTGGATCGATCGCAACCGTCGGATCGTCGCCGATCTCGGACGGATCGCCACGGTCCGAGATCGGTC